>QWBT01000949.1:0-72546 GCA_004802465.1 Citrus hindsii
ATTGTGAATATAATTTTACTGAGATTCACAATGTCGAGCTGTAGCAACAACTGAGGTTGTGTAGGCTACAGTCTTAGATATGCTATTTAACATAAATTACGTTATGCGACATTCGGCTATGAGCCAAAAGAAAAGGGAGTTTTAAAACTCCCTTTTTTAATGTGTAATAATCTGGATCAACATAAATAATTAATCGTCTTTTTTAAGTATTTCGGCTCGGTACTTCATTACATCATCTGTTTTTATGTCTTTAAGGTGTTTTCTAATCAAGCATGAATTACATCAGATTCTTTAATTCTAATTTTGGTCTCGAACCATCATTTCGAGAGTTACGTCCTTAATCATTTCTTCTTCATCGTCTCTTAAACGAACTGTTGTAGCCATTGTGTTCTCCAAAATTACGACATCATATCTGATTTATATTTTATGATATGTTGCAATATCACAAATCTAATGTTATAAAACGATCAAATATTATTTGTGATAAATCATAAATATGAAAACAATCACTTTTAGCAGCCCTCAAGACTTCACCCAAGCTGCATTCAATAGGGTGGCGGAGCTTGTTTCGCAACACGGTCAATGTGCTTTAGAAAATTTTGTGCCTGCTTTCTCCACAGAGCAGTGTTTAGAGCACTTGGCATTTGTTGCGTCAGAAATGGCTTATGACTATTCGTTGATTGATGTTCATGCAGATTTATACAAAAAAACAAACGCTGAATTAAAAGAAGAAATGGGGGATTGCTAATGAGAATTTTAAGCATCGTTCTAGGATCTGTTGATGTTGAGTGCCCAAAGTGCTTCTCAAGATTTCATCACCAGTATTTGCCATTTCATATGTCTAAGTGTGAGGGCTGATTCATGTCTGGTTTCTTAGCTCCTTATTATCTCGGTGTTGCTCTCGGTTTATGTTGGTTATGCAGCTTGTTATCAAGGTTGGTTCTTATGAATAATAAATATCCTAAAGGTAAGTCTTACCCAAAAAGTCAGGGCAACACAGAAACTCGCACAGAAACAACTCTGAAAAAACCTGTACAAAAAACAACCCAAACCCGTAAAAACACGGTTGGAAAGCCCTAAATTTCCACAATTCTTCTCAGCAGAATCTAGTCGCCTTACTGATTTTTCTACCCCCATTTATAACATGCGGGTTACGATTGACTAAATTTGAATCAAAATAGGGCTGATTTAGATGATTACAAAGATGATTTAATTTATTTTTTTATGCTGATTCAGCTTTATATTGTTGCTGTGTTCTTCGCTTTTAAATTATTTGTTTGGTCGGGTGGATACCAGATCATATTTGGATAAAGCTCACGGATTTCGGCATAACGTATATTATGTCATTAGCGTACTCGGCATTGTGAATATAATTTTACTGAGATTCACAATGTCGAGCTGTAGCACCAATTGAGGTTGCGTAGGCTACAGTCTTGGATATGCTATTTAACATAAAATTACGTTATGCGACATCGAGCGCAAAAGAGAAGGGCTATTTTTAGCCCTTATTTTTTTTGTTCAAAATTTCCAAAAATTTAAAGTAGGGAAGTACGACGTTCTAATGTCGTACTTAACTCCCATATTTAGGAGTTTTCACTTTAAAATTATACTTCCACTTTCAGATACTTCTAATTTTTCAATGCTTAGTTCTAGTATTTTGTGTACTAGCTGACTTTCTTTTGAGATGCCTCGCATTCCTTTATCTGCAAGCTTGTTATTCAGTTCAATCATTTTTTTATAGAGCTTTTTTTGCTCCCATTCATTCAATACACGCTTTGAGCCATTTCGATTGCCCTTAAATAAATTTCTATAGAATTCTATAGAAATCTATTGATTATTGGATTGCTATATATCTATAATCCTATAGAAATCTATAGAAAAGATATTCCGATGATTGATTTTGCAGAAATTCGCTTGTTCGTTAAAGACGAATTTGTTATCTCAGACCGAGATAACAAGCAATTTCTGTTGTCTTTAAATTTGCTTGATCTTGGTGTGACTGTTGGTTCTCGTGATGTCTATCTAGACGAACACGGCAAGATGCAAGTAGGGGCGTTGTACCATCCGTATGACGATTTACCTACTTCATTCACGAATGTTGCTTTTAAACTTGTACATGAAGGCAAAATTAAACCTCATGTCATGATCAAGTGTTCACCTGCAAAAATTATGCAGGGCCATAATATTTTTGGTTCAGATAATTTAGAACTTGGCATTTTTGAAATGCTTGGATACTTGGCTGAATCAAATCCAAAATTGTATGAAATTCTTGATGTACAAAATGCTCAAATCGTAAATTTAGACGTTACATATTCAGCACGTTTAAAAAACGATGACCAAGTTCTTACCGTATTAGATTTTCTGCGCAAAGTCTCCAGTGGCTCACTTCGTAAATCAAAGCTTGTCTATGGCTCTACAGTTTACTGGGGTTCTCCAAATTCAAAACGCTTATGTCGTAAAGCCTACTGCAAGTCTATTGAGTTCCAACTTCAATTAAAAAAATTAAAACGCCTTGCAGCAAAAGGTGAAGTTTTTGCTATTCGTGTCATTAAAGCTATGGAAGACCCGAGAGTTATTGCATTCATGCAAGGACTTTTACGCCTTGAAACACGCTTTAAACCGCTTTGGCTGACTGAGCACGGCATACCTTTAAATGTATTTGAATTAATTAAACATCAATACGCTAACCCGAATTTTTTATCTGAAATATGGCAACTTGCCAATAAACCTTTATTTGAAGCTTTGGAGGGTCACACGATGAAAGCCCTTGATCATGATACTGTCTTTGCAAAAATCTGTTCTGTTTTCGATACATATACAAAGTCGGGGCGCTTATCACAAACCAAGTCCCGCAATATCTTTAATTTTTTCTGTGCGCTTGAATTACATGGTGCTGAAACGCTTAAAAAGAAATATTCAGAAACTAGATATTACGCATATATAAAAGATTTAAGAGCTTGTGGCTTCTCTAAAGCATATCTCCAAAATCTTGATTCTGAATCAAAAAACAACGTCATTCCATTTGTACAACTTGTAAAAATCGATTTCCAAAATCAGGTGCCAGACTGGTATCAGGAACCAACATCACGCTTCGCTAAGGTAGGTTAATTATGCAACTTTCAATCACAGGCAATTTAGAAAACGTATCTGTTTACGAAGATAAAGAGAAAAACGTTAGTTATTACAGTTTAGTTTTTACAAAAAATGTTTGGTCAAACAAATTGAACCGAGACACTGAGGAAGTTGTTTCTGTGTCTATTCCTCAAAAATTAAATTGGACTGTACCTGAGTTCAAAAAGGTCATTGGTAAAACAATTTCATTCAATGTCAATGAGCGCACATTTAATAAAAATATTGCTGGTCAGAGCGTTCAAACTTTTGGCGGTTTCGCTTTAGCTGAAGACGGCAAATTCGTTATTCAGGGGTAAAAATGAACATCAAATACGTGTTATTTGGAAGCGACATCCGCGAATGTCCCAAATGCTTCAACTTAATGCACAAAAACAATATTCCTTTTCACATGACGAAATGTGGGGGTTAACAAAAAATGGCGTATGTCTGCGACTCACTAAATGAATTTGGTCAAGGACTAAATTGCATTGAGCATACCGAATTGATAGTCAAATTTCAGATGCTCCCTGAAATATCAATTGCTCAAGGTAATGCCATAGGAGTGGCTTTTCTAACAGTCTTTGCGGTTGTCCATATTATCAAGGCAGCCAAAAAGGCAATTTCATAAAACTTTCTTGGGGATAAAACCATGGAAAATGTACAAAAATTTAAACCGACTTTAGCCCAAAAAGCGGGTGTTGTAGCTGCGACTGGTTACATGGCTTTAAGTGGATCTGCTGCAAATGCTGCGGGTGAATTTACGCTAGATACAAGCTCTGTTGTTACAACAATTACGGGTGGCGTTGCTGTTGTATCGTCTATCGGACTTGCTGTATTGAGTTTGGTAGTCGTGGTTAAGCTGTTCAAATGGGCACGTTCAGCGCTTTAAAATTCATACCCTTGGCAAGTCTACTTTGTGAGGCTTGCTGAGGGCTCGCAAGCAAGCGAACAAAGAGACTTAGCCATGTCAATTGAATCTTTTGGAGCTTATCTATCCATTTTAATGTGGATCATGATTGCATATAAATTATTTTGAGAATTAACAATGAAAAATCTTTTTTTGCTTGGGGCATTGTTAATTCCCACAATAGTTTATTCAGCAAATGACCTTGAGCGTTGGAATAGTGAAGTTGGTCGCACAGTTCGCCAAACTCAGTCAGATAAACTTGCTCAGACTACATATAGGGAAATGAGTTCAAAAAATGTGACTGTTTCTCAAGACATGCGTACTGTCTACCCGCAAATTGAAACAAATGCTCAAGTTGCTGGATCAAGAACCCGTGTCGTTGCTGAAGCTGTACTTGAAGTTGATAAAGATAAGGTTTGGCGAGATTGGAATAAGAAATTAAATAAATTTGGTAAAGGTACAGCAGCTGGAGTTGCTGGTAGTGTAATTGTTGGCTACATCTTGGATGGTGTGGGTTGGGTTATGGATGAGGGCGGAAAGGTGAATAGGCCTCCTTCTGAAAAAGAATTAGGTGAACCTAATGCGCCTTGGTTTGCTAATGGCTACAGATCAGATTATTCTGGATATAAAGATAAAGTCTTTGATACTCCATATTTTGCCTGTTTATATTCTGCTGAAATACAGTCTAAATTTTGGGGTTCACCTACTTCACTAGTTTCTGTTTCTGGTACTACTTGTAATTTACGTTCTCAATCTGGAATAACAGGACAAGTTAAAGTCATTTATAATTCAAATCCTAATTATGATCCATCATCAACTAAACCTACATCTGTGCCTGTTTCAGAAGAAGAAAAAGAACGAGTATTAAAAGAACTTTTAAACGATCCAAAATATGCAGATCTTGCTGCCGATATGATTGGTAATACATATTCTATAGGCCCTGATAATCCTGAACCTGATCCCGATGTCGTTAATGATATTAAGGACAAGCAAAAAGACGTTTTAAAGTCCGATAACCCTAAAGGGGATGGTAAAACACGTACTGATCCAAAAATTGACACTGGTACACAAGGTCAAGCGGATACTACGCCTAAACCTGACACAGGAACAGGGACGAACCCCGATACAGGTACAGGAACAACGCCTAGTCCTAATCCAAGTCCTAACAATGGCTCTAGTACTACATTTGAACTCCCTGCATTTTGTAATTATGCAGCTAAGTTATGCGACTGGTTGGACTGGACGCAAGAAGATAAAGAACTTGAAGAAGCTGAAAAAGAAGAACCCGAAGAATTAGATTTAGGCACGATTGATAAAAACCGCTTTAGTGCTAACGGACAATGTCCTGCACCAAAGGAAATCGATGAAACTGTTAAGGCATTAGGCAGAAATGTTAATTTTGATTTTAAAATTGAATGGACACCTATTTGCAGTGTTGCAGAAGATACAAGCCCCCTTGTTTTACTTATTTCAACTATTACAGGCCTTTTAATTTTAGTCGGTGGAGGGCGTAGCAGTGAGCCTTAAAGGAATATTAGTAAAAGTCGCTGATTATTCAACTTCAAGGGTTGGTGGCGCACTTCTAAAAAGTTTAGGTTTGGGTCTATTCACTACTGCTGCAATCTTAACGCTTGTTAATCAGTGGGTCGATTATGCAGTAAACAAGTTTAATGGACTGCTACCTGATTTGCTTTCAATTATGGCTCTCGCAAGTTTTCCCGAGGGTCTTTCTATCATTACAGGTTTTATCGTGATTAAAGCGACATTGATCGCAAACAAAGTACATATTGGTAAAGGGGCGACAGGATGATTTATTTAATTGTTGGACAACCAAGACACGGCAAGTCACAATTCGCTGCTAAGACATCGAATGACATACATGAAGAAAATTTAAAAATTCAAAAATTAATTGATTCAGGTAAAGCTGATCCTGAAAAGCATGTCATTCGTAAAATTTATTCTGACATCGATGGTCATGCAGAAAATTGTGAATTTGTAGAAAAAGCTCCCGATGATTGGCGTGAAACTCCCGATAACTCAGTTGTTTTTATGGATGAAATCCACTTACGACCTGAATATACTGATTCCAATGGTCGTATGTCACAGCATCAAATGATTGTCGATTTGACAACTCACGGACACCAAAACAAAGACATTTATTTGATTACTCAAGACCCTGAACGCTTAAATCGTGGTATTCGTAAACTTGTTGAAAAAATGTATTTGTTGAAACGTCCTCCCCAGTTGCCTCCTTTTACGTCTGTTTATGTTTTTAGCCGTTGGCTTCGTGATCCGTGGCAAGCAACTAAGAACCCCGACAATTATCACGACAATTACATTTTTAAATTTAATAAAAAATGGCAGGAAATGTATGAAAGCGCATCAAAACATACATCAATAAGATTTCATATTCAGAAAAAGTTTTTTTATGCAGGATTTGCAGTTATTGCAATGCTCACTGGGGCTTATTACTTATTCATGAACTCAGGTGCGAAAGACATTGTAAAAGCGGGATTAAATCCAACTGCACCGTCTCAACTTGCTAATACAGCGAATCAGTCAGATTTAGAGATGCAGAAAAAAATTGCAACTTGTGTGGAACAATTCCAATGGACAGAACAGCAATGCAAAGATATTTACGATCACAAGGCACGTGAAGAAAAAAACGCTCAATTACAGGCATCTACAGGCAATTCTATGGAGCAAGTTGTAATTGATTATGAATATGACCCTGCAAAGCCTTATGACGTCAAATATACGCCTAGATTTGAACCCAAAGACTTTCCACGTTGGGAAAATGTTGCGGTCGTAAATGGTGAATGTATTCCATTGACCCAGCAAGGCACTCGTATGCAAGGTGTAAGCAAGGCTGATTGTCTAAGATTTGCTAATGGTGATCGACCGTTCAATTATTACTATGAAGCAAAAGAAAATAGAGCTTCTTATGAATATGCAACTAAAGAAGTTCAACAGGAACAGTCTACTGTTCAAAATCCCGAAGTAAAAGCAGAACCTATCCCATTTGGAACAAAGCCACCAAAAGATATTACTGGAGCGCATTCATTATGAAAATTTATTGCGGTATGTGTGGTTCTCTAATATCTACAGACCTATTTGTAAAACATATGATTTCTAAACATTCAGCTTTTTTTTATATCAAATAAAGCGCTTTGCCGAAATTAGTAGAACGAGTGTCTACGAGTGAATCGGGGAATTAAAATTTTAAAACTTTCTTTCTTTGATTACAGCTCCCGTTTAAACTCTAAGCGATAAAAACAGAGCGTCCGTATGGCGCCAACTGATTGTAGGGGCTTGATTAAATGAAAGATGTGTATCCACAAAATGTAGAAGAAAACAAAAAGCGTGATGAACAACAGCGTTTAAAAGAGAAAAGGGCTCTTAAGCGTCAACAAAGGGTTGATGCTGTGACAAAAACTAGCTTTTTCAAAAGGTTAAACGCTATTTTAGATAGTAAGGCTTTTTATTGGTTTGGGATTATGTGTTGGATTTACTTAGGTTATAGATTTAGCTCGAAATTTATATTTAACTAGTGAAATCTGTTAAATATAAAATTGAGCATATAGGCATAAATAAGATGCCGGTAAAGATTTATGCGTGTAAACCCACATTTGTACAAAACTGGAAGCTATGACAGAAACAAGGGCACACTCACCAGAGCCGACTATGAATACATGCGCGATCTACTGGAGACAGTGCTAGAACAACTGCAAAATTCAGAATTAGATAACGATAAAGAAATAGATCAGCTTAAACAATTTTTTATAAAGTTAGATCATCACATTGATAGGTTGCGTGCGTAGATTTCGGCATAACGTATATTATGTTCATTAGCGTACTCGGCATTGTGAATATAATTTTACTGAGATTCACAATGTCGAGCTGTAGCACCAATTGAGGTTGCGTAGGCTACAGTCTTGGATATGCTATTTAACATAAAATTACGTTATGCGACATCGAGCGCAAAAGAGAAGGGCTATTTTTAGCCCTTATTTTTTTTGTTCAAAATTTCCAAAAATTTAAAAGTAGGGAAGTACGACGTTTCTAATGTCGTACTTAACTCCCATATTTAGGAGTTTTCACTTTAAAATTATACTTCCACTTTCAGATACTTCTAATTTTTCAATGCTTAGTTCTAGTATTTTGTGTACTAGCTGACTTTCTTTTGAGATGCCTCGCATTCCTTTATCTGCAAGCTTGTTATTCAGTTCAATCATTTTTTTATAGAGCTTTTTTTGCTCCCATTCATTCAAATACACGCTTTGAGCCATTTCGATTGCCCTTAAATAAATTTCTATAGAATTCTATAGAAATCTATTGATTATTGGATTGCTATATATCTATAATCCTATAGAAATCTATAGAAAAAGATATTCCGATGATTGATTTTGCAGAAATTCGCTTGTTCGTTAAAGACGAATTTGTTATCTCAGACCGAGATAACAAGCAATTTCTGTTGTCTTTAAATTTGCTTGATCTTGGTGTGACTGTTGGTTCTCGTGATGTCTATCTAGACGAACACGGCAAGATGCAAGTAGGGGCGTTGTACCATCCGTATGACGATTTACCTACTTCATTCACGAATGTTGCTTTTAAACTTGTACATGAAGGCAAAATTAAACCTCATGTCATGATCAAGTGTTCACCTGCAAAAATTATGCAGGGCCATAATATTTTTGGTTCAGATAATTTAGAACTTGGCATTTTTGAAATGCTTGGATACTTGGCTGAATCAAATCCAAAATTGTATGAAATTCTTGATGTACAAAATGCTCAAATCGTAAATTTAGACGTTACATATTCAGCACGTTTAAAAAACGATGACCAAGTTCTTACCGTATTAGATTTTCTGCGCAAAGTCTCCAGTGGCTCACTTCGTAAATCAAAGCTTGTCTATGGCTCTACAGTTTACTGGGGTTCTCCAAATTCAAAACGCTTATGTCGTAAAGCCTACTGCAAGTCTATTGAGTTCCAACTTCAATTAAAAAAATTAAAACGCCTTGCAGCAAAAGGTGAAGTTTTTGCTATTCGTGTCATTAAAGCTATGGAAGACCCGAGAGTTATTGCATTCATGCAAGGACTTTTACGCCTTGAAACACGCTTTAAACCGCTTTGGCTGACTGAGCACGGCATACCTTTAAATGTATTTGAATTAATTAAACATCAATACGCTAACCCGAATTTTTTATCTGAAATATGGCAACTTGCCAATAAACCTTTATTTGAAGCTTTGGAGGGTCACACGATGAAAGCCCTTGATCATGATACTGTCTTTGCAAAAATCTGTTCTGTTTTCGATACATATACAAAGTCGGGGCGCTTATCACAAACCAAGTCCCGCAATATCTTTAATTTTTTCTGTGCGCTTGAATTACATGGTGCTGAAACGCTTAAAAAGAAATATTCAGAAACTAGATATTACGCATATATAAAAGATTTAAGAGCTTGTGGCTTCTCTAAAGCATATCTCCAAAATCTTGATTCTGAATCAAAAAACAACGTCATTCCATTTGTACAACTTGTAAAAATCGATTTCCAAAATCAGGTGCCAGACTGGTATCAGGAACCAACATCACGCTTCGCTAAGGTAGGTTAATTATGCAACTTTCAATCACAGGCAATTTAGAAAACGTATCTGTTTACGAAGATAAAGAGAAAAACGTTAGTTATTACAGTTTAGTTTTTACAAAAAATGTTTGGTCAAACAAATTGAACCGAGACACTGAGGAAGTTGTTTCTGTGTCTATTCCTCAAAAATTAAATTGGACTGTACCTGAGTTCAAAAAGGTCATTGGTAAAACAATTTCATTCAATGTCAATGAGCGCACATTTAATAAAAATATTGCTGGTCAGAGCGTTCAAACTTTTGGCGGTTTCGCTTTAGCTGAAGACGGCAAATTCGTTATTCAGGGGTAAAAATGAACATCAAATACGTGTTATTTGGAAGCGACATCCGCGAATGTCCCAAATGCTTCAACTTAATGCACAAAAACAATATTCCTTTTCACATGACGAAATGTGGGGGTTAACAAAAAATGGCGTATGTCTGCGACTCACTAAATGAATTTGGTCAAGGACTAAATTGCATTGAGCATACCGAATTGATAGTCAAATTTCAGATGCTCCCTGAAATATCAATTGCTCAAGGTAATGCCATAGGAGTGGCTTTTCTAACAGTCTTTGCGGTTGTCCATATTATCAAGGCAGCCAAAAAGGCAATTTCATAAAACTTTCTTGGGGATAAAACCATGGAAAATGTACAAAAATTTAAACCGACTTTAGCCCAAAAAGCGGGTGTTGTAGCTGCGACTGGTTACATGGCTTTAAGTGGATCTGCTGCAAATGCTGCGGGTGAATTTACGCTAGATACAAGCTCTGTTGTTACAACAATTACGGGTGGCGTTGCTGTTGTATCGTCTATCGGACTTGCTGTATTGAGTTTGGTAGTCGTGGTTAAGCTGTTCAAATGGGCACGTTCAGCGCTTTAAAATTCATACCCTTGGCAAGTCTACTTTGTGAGGCTTGCTGAGGGCTCGCAAGCAAGCGAACAAAGAGACTTAGCCATGTCAATTGAATCTTTTGGAGCTTATCTATCCATTTTAATGTGGATCATGATTGCATATAAATTATTTTGAGAATTAACAATGAAAAATCTTTTTTTGCTTGGGGCATTGTTAATTCCCACAATAGTTTATTCAGCAAATGACCTTGAGCGTTGGAATAGTGAAGTTGGTCGCACAGTTCGCCAAACTCAGTCAGATAAACTTGCTCAGACTACATATAGGGAAATGAGTTCAAAAAATGTGACTGTTTCTCAAGACATGCGTACTGTCTACCCGCAAATTGAAACAAATGCTCAAGTTGCTGGATCAAGAACCCGTGTCGTTGCTGAAGCTGTACTTGAAGTTGATAAAGATAAGGTTTGGCGAGATTGGAATAAGAAATTAAATAAATTTGGTAAAGGTACAGCAGCTGGAGTTGCTGGTAGTGTAATTGTTGGCTACATCTTGGATGGTGTGGGTTGGGTTATGGATGAGGGCGGAAAGGTGAATAGGCCTCCTTCTGAAAAAGAATTAGGTGAACCTAATGCGCCTTGGTTTGCTAATGGCTACAGATCAGATTATTCTGGATATAAAGATAAAGTCTTTGATACTCCATATTTTGCCTGTTTATATTCTGCTGAAATACAGTCTAAATTTTGGGGTTCACCTACTTCACTAGTTTCTGTTTCTGGTACTACTTGTAATTTACGTTCTCAATCTGGAATAACAGGACAAGTTAAAGTCATTTATAATTCAAATCCTAATTATGATCCATCATCAACTAAACCTACATCTGTGCCTGTTTCAGAAGAAGAAAAAGAACGAGTATTAAAAGAACTTTTAAACGATCCAAAATATGCAGATCTTGCTGCCGATATGATTGGTAATACATATTCTATAGGCCCTGATAATCCTGAACCTGATCCCGATGTCGTTAATGATATTAAGGACAAGCAAAAAGACGTTTTAAAGTCCGATAACCCTAAAGGGGATGGTAAAACACGTACTGATCCAAAAATTGACACTGGTACACAAGGTCAAGCGGATACTACGCCTAAACCTGACACAGGAACAGGGACGAACCCCGATACAGGTACAGGAACAACGCCTAGTCCTAATCCAAGTCCTAACAATGGCTCTAGTACTACATTTGAACTCCCTGCATTTTGTAATTATGCAGCTAAGTTATGCGACTGGTTGGACTGGACGCAAGAAGATAAAGAACTTGAAGAAGCTGAAAAAGAAGAACCCGAAGAATTAGATTTAGGCACGATTGATAAAAACCGCTTTAGTGCTAACGGACAATGTCCTGCACCAAAGGAAATCGATGAAACTGTTAAGGCATTAGGCAGAAATGTTAATTTTGATTTTAAAATTGAATGGACACCTATTTGCAGTGTTGCAGAAGATACAAGCCCCCTTGTTTTACTTATTTCAACTATTACAGGCCTTTTAATTTTAGTCGGTGGAGGGCGTAGCAGTGAGCCTTAAAGGAATATTAGTAAAAGTCGCTGATTATTCAACTTCAAGGGTTGGTGGCGCACTTCTAAAAAGTTTAGGTTTGGGTCTATTCACTACTGCTGCAATCTTAACGCTTGTTAATCAGTGGGTCGATTATGCAGTAAACAAGTTTAATGGACTGCTACCTGATTTGCTTTCAATTATGGCTCTCGCAAGTTTTCCCGAGGGTCTTTCTATCATTACAGGTTTTATCGTGATTAAAGCGACATTGATCGCAAACAAAGTACATATTGGTAAAGGGGCGACAGGATGATTTATTTAATTGTTGGACAACCAAGACACGGCAAGTCACAATTCGCTGCTAAGACATCGAATGACATACATGAAGAAAATTTAAAAATTCAAAAATTAATTGATTCAGGTAAAGCTGATCCTGAAAAGCATGTCATTCGTAAAATTTATTCTGACATCGATGGTCATGCAGAAAATTGTGAATTTGTAGAAAAAGCTCCCGATGATTGGCGTGAAACTCCCGATAACTCAGTTGTTTTTATGGATGAAATCCACTTACGACCTGAATATACTGATTCCAATGGTCGTATGTCACAGCATCAAATGATTGTCGATTTGACAACTCACGGACACCAAAACAAAGACATTTATTTGATTACTCAAGACCCTGAACGCTTAAATCGTGGTATTCGTAAACTTGTTGAAAAAATGTATTTGTTGAAACGTCCTCCCCAGTTGCCTCCTTTTACGTCTGTTTATGTTTTTAGCCGTTGGCTTCGTGATCCGTGGCAAGCAACTAAGAACCCCGACAATTATCACGACAATTACATTTTTAAATTTAATAAAAAATGGCAGGAAATGTATGAAAGCGCATCAAAACATACATCAATAAGATTTCATATTCAGAAAAAGTTTTTTTATGCAGGATTTGCAGTTATTGCAATGCTCACTGGGGCTTATTACTTATTCATGAACTCAGGTGCGAAAGACATTGTAAAAGCGGGATTAAATCCAACTGCACCGTCTCAACTTGCTAATACAGCGAATCAGTCAGATTTAGAGATGCAGAAAAAAATTGCAACTTGTGTGGAACAATTCCAATGGACAGAACAGCAATGCAAAGATATTTACGATCACAAGGCACGTGAAGAAAAAAACGCTCAATTACAGGCGTCTACAGGCAATTCTATGGAGCAAGTTGTAATTGATTATGAATATGACCCTGCAAAGCCTTATGACGTGAAATACACGCCTAGATTTGAACCTAAAGACTTTCCACGTTGGGAAAATGTTGCGGTCGTAAATGGTGAATGTATTCCATTGACCCAACAAGGCACTCGAATGCAAGGTGTGAGCAAGGCAGATTGTTTAAGATTTGCCAATGGTGATAGACCTTTCAATTATTACTATGAAGCTAAAGAAAACAGACCTGCTTACGAATATGCAGCTAAAGAAGTTCAACAAGAACAAGCGACTACCCAAAATCCCGAAGTCAAAGCAGAGCCTATTCCATTTGGCACAAAACCACCGTCGAACATTAATGGGGCGCATTCATTATGAAAATTTATTGCGGTATGTGTGGTTCTCTAATATCTACAGACCTATTTGTAAAACATATGATTTCTAAACATTCAGCTTTTTTTTATATCAAATAAAGCGCTTTGCCGAAATTAGCAGAACGAGTGTCTACGAGTGATTCGAGTAATTAAAATTTCAAAACCTTCTTTCCCTGATTACAGCTCCCGTTTAAACTCTAAGCGAAAAAAACAGAGCGTCCGTATGGCGCGAACAGATTGTAGGGGATTTATGAGAGACGTTAGACCAGAGCCAACACCAAAAGATGTTTTAGATAAAATAGCTAGAGAAAAACGCCTTTTAAAGTTAAGTGCATTTGTTGATAAACACGAAAAAGCATTTAATGTTTTATTTTGGGTTGTAGGGGGCTTAATTGGTTATTTTATCTATAAGTTTACTAAGTATCTGTTTCTATTAATTATTGAATGAATTGAAGATATAGGCATTAATAAGATGCCGGTAAAGATTTGGAGAAATAATGAAACATGATGCTCACGTACTGAAATTTAAAATGCAATATTTTCCGACTAAGTTGTTTTTCCTTAGCATTTTTGCATTTGCTTTTTTTGGATTCCTTCTTGGTCATGGCTTGGGTCTTAATTCTTGTTTATCGCTTATTTCATGAAAAATCGGCACATTTACAAAACAGTCAGCTATGACAGGAATAAGGGCATACTCACCAGAGCCGACTATGAGTACATGCGCGATCTACTGGAGACTGTGCTAGAACAACTGCAAAATTCAGAATTAGATAACGATAAAGAAATAGATCAGCTCAAACAATTTTTTATAAAGTTAGATCATCACATTGATAGGTTGCGTGCGTAGATTTCGGCATAACGTATATTATGTTCATTAGCGTACTCGGCATTGTGAATATAATTTTACTAAGATTCACAATGTCGAGCTGTAGCACCAACTGAGGTTGCGTAGGCTACAGTCTTGGATATGCTATTTAACATAATATACATTATACGAAATGTTATAAATAAAGCCTTTGATACTAAGGATTTTTCTTAGGAACTGGCTTAACACTGTAAATTTGCATCTGTGGCCCAAACTTAGATTGAGATTCAGTAAACTCAATTTCGACCTCTTGAGAATTTTCAGCACACTGTTCAATAACAGCTTTCATTTGCTCAACTGACATAAGACCTTCACCAAAGCTCAAGCTATAACGGACTGGCGAAAACAACGTAGTGTTGTAATACGTTGTACCTTTGTCATTGGTAAACGTTGTTGGCAAGATTGAGCGTTTGTTAAATTGAATTTGCATGAGTGATAACCTCTCTTAGGCAACTAAATGTAAGCCACGTTTTGGGCTGTGTTGTGAAACTGGAATTTGATAATCAGACGGTTTTTGGTCGCACATCTTAAGTTCGAACATGCGAACAAATGGGATAACTTTGCCGTTAGGATTTTTATTTAAATTTTGAATATGTGATTTTGAAATACCAGAATCTAGTAAAGAATTAAGGCATTTATAAAATTGAGCTTCACTATATAAATCCTTAGTTGCAGTTAATCCGATCTGACGAACCAAAGAATAAAACTTCATAGCATTATTAGCTTTAGTAAAACTTTCTTTACCAGTCTTGGTATGAGTCACTAATTTAGATTTCAATAAATCTAAGATTTCACCATCACTTGAAAAATTCATATATTTACCCTTCATTGTGTCTAAGATCGGGTCAAAAGCTACGTGCCAGAGTCGTAGCAATAATTCTGGCTGTTCATGTTGCAGATTGATTAGCTGAAATAAATTGGACGGATAACCGTTTTTAGTCAGATAGGTTTTACAAATACGAGCCTCAAGACGTAAAACAGCATTCGCAAAAGGGAGAGCATCGTGCATAGCCATTACAAGCGACTTAGAGCGCATACAGCCATTATCTGCTTGTTTCTGAATCTTGTTTAATTGGCTTTTTACTTCTTCGAATTTGCCATAGGCTTTAGGTCGGACACTGGCACCATCATTACCCCAAGTAATGTAATTCTCGTACTTGATTTGACGTGCTTTACGGTGTCCTGATGCAAGATTTGCCATGTAATCCAAAACAGGTTGAACCATATTCTGATGTGGAAGTCTGAACAAGTAAGTCGTATCAAGGCAAAGCACTTCCGTTTTCTCTTGATCAAGAATTGCAGTTAACTTTGGAAAGGCTTCAAAGAACATTCCAAGCATATGCATTGCACCAAGTTCGATACATTCAAATCCATAAACATTGTGACCTTGTAAAAGCTTAAGTGGAGATGCTTTCAATTCAACGTAAGGCACAGTGTTGATGGTATTGGTATAAAACTTCACCGCCATATCTGTGTAATCACTTGGGAGAGCTTCATAAGGGTGATACAAATCCCCTGTTATGGTTTGTCCGTCATCTGTCTTACTTACATGACGAGTAGCTGCTGGAATTCCATAATCGCGAATATCACCATTAAATTGATGGTGATTATCAAAACTGCGAACAAACACAGGATTGATTGGAATCGCTAAACGGAGGAAATCGAGCATAATCGCTTCACTTTGAACATGTATACAAATTACATAAGGAGTAATTTAATACATGTTCACATGAATAACAAGAACAAATTACATGTATACAAGTATTATTGCACACATGTTTTAAGAATCATTGGAAACGGAAAAAATGGCTATCACAGTTAGATTGAATGACAAAGAGCAAGAAGCTCTTAGAAAAAAATGCGTTGAATTAAATAAAGCATTAATTAATAAGAATTTAATGCCTATAAAAGATAGCGAATTGGTTCACATCATATTAGATCAGTGCATTGAAGCAGTAGAAATCACAACAGCAGGAAAAATCGTAGTTGCAGAACCTAAAAGCGATTAAATAATATACAAAATAGCTTAAAGATGCGAACCATTCTCATTAAGTCTAAACCCCTTGATATATATAGCTCATAGAGCAAATGTCGAAAAACTTTCGAGAGTCAGGCACACTATTAGACAGTAGTGTGCCAGATCAAAAAGCAGTAGTCGCGGCGGAACAAGTTCCTGCCTGCGCCTACTACTACCTACTACTTACTGGGGCTAAAAATGGAAGAGACAGCAATACAATTAAACAATATGAGTGCTGAAATAGAATCAATGGTTTTTAGAATGATTTTAATGAAAGGAATTACAGCATTAGTATTATTAATAATAATTGTATATGTAATATACAAATTAATTAAATACTATGAAAACAAAGATATAGAGATAAAATTTAGCTATAAAGAAAAAAATAAGATTGATGAAAGAAAAGAGCCAAAACTATAAAAAGACTAATTACGTATAATGCGGATTGATGTTAAATGCACTTCTCTGCCCTCTGCGATCCTAGCAACATAGAGGTGGTCCCACATGTTTGAACAACTAAAAGCTTATTTATAAGTGATACTCTGCTCTAGTTAAGCTACCTTATTTTGTTGTGGTAGCTGGTCATAGTAAAACTCATCTGGAGTCATTTTGTCCAGACTCGAATGAGGTCGTTTCAAATTATAAAATTCAAAATATGCGTTTAATTGCTTCTTCGCATCCAAAACATTGCTGTAGGCTTTGAGATACACCTCTTCATATTTAACGCTCCGCCATAATCGTTCAACCATCACATTATCAACCCATCGACCTTTACCATCCATACTGATTTGAATGCCATTTGATTTCAATACATCAATAAATGCATCACTGGTAAACTGACTGCCTTGGTCTGTATTAAATATTTCAGGTCGACCATATTTTTCAATAGCTTCATTTAATGTTTCTATGCAAAATGTAACCTCCATACTAATCGATACTCTATGCGCAAGTACCTTGCGGCTATGCCAATCAATCACAGCACATAAATAAACAAAGCCTTTTGCCATAGGGATATACGTTATATCCGTAGACCACACTTGATTACTGCGCTGAATAGCCAATCCTTTGAGCAGATATGGATATTTGCGGTGAGCTTGATTAGCCTGGCTTAAATTTGGTTTGCAATATAACGCATTAATGCCCATTTTCTTCATTAAAGTACGTGTATGACGTCGTCCTATATGATGTCCTTGACGATTCAACAAATCACGCATCATCCGGCTACCTGCAAAAGGGTATTGCATATGTAACTCATCCATACACCGCATTAGCTTCAGATCTGATGCACTCACAGGTTTTGGGCGATAGTAATAACAACCACGGGAGACTTTCAGCAGCTGAGCTTGCTTAGATACTGAAATCTGAAGTGAGTCATCGATTAACTTTTGTGGTTGAAGCGGCCCAGTTTCTTCAACACACCTTCTAAAAAATCAATTTCTAATGCCTGCTCACCGATTTTTGCATGTAGTTTTTTTAGATCGATGGGTGGTTCTGTTGGAGCTTTTGATTGATCGAAAGCTTGCGAGGAAGCTGAAATCAGTTGATTTTTCCAGTCGATAATTTGGTTTTGATGAACATCAAATTCAGCACTCAATTCAGCAAGTGTTTTTTCTGCTTTAATCGCAGCAAGTGCTACCTTAGCTTTAAAATCATTTGAATGATTTCTTCTTGGTCTACGTGCCATAAAATACTCCATATATTGATGTTTATAACATCATTTGGGGAGCAAAATATCACTTATAAGTGTTGTTCAAATTTCCTGATCCACCTCTCATTGACAAATAAAAAGCCCACTGGAGAGATTTACCAATGGGCTTTTTATTTATAGCAATGTGAAGTGCAAATAACATAATCACGGCTACATTATACGAAATGTTATAAATAAAGCCTTTGATACTAAGGATTTTTCTTAGGAACTGGCTTAACACTGTAAATTTGCATCTGTGGCCCAAACTTAGATTGAGATTCAGTAAACTCAATTTCGACCTCTTGAGAATTTTCAGCACACTGTTCAATAACAGCTTTCATTTGCTCAACTGACATAAGACCTTCACCAAAGCTCAAGCTATAACGGACTGGCGAAAACAACGTAGTGTTGTAATACGTTGTACCTTTGTCATTGGTAAACGTTGTTGGCAAGATTGAGCGTTTGTTAAATTGAATTTGCATGAGTGATAACCTCTCTTAGGCAACTAAATGTAAGCCACGTTTTGGGCTGTGTTGTGAAACTGGAATTTGATAATCAGACGGTTTTTGGTCGCACATCTTAAGTTCGAACATGCGAACAAATGGGATAACTTTGCCGTTAGGATTTTTATTTAAATTTTGAATATGTGATTTTGAAATACCAGAATCTAGTAAAGAATTAAGGCATTTATAAAATTGAGCTTCACTATATAAATCCTTAGTTGCAGTTAATCCGATCTGACGAACCAAAGAATAAAACTTCATAGCATTATTAGCTTTAGTAAAACTTTCTTTACCAGTCTTGGTATGAGTCACTAATTTAGATTTCAATAAATCTAAGATTTCACCATCACTTGAAAAATTCATATATTTACCCTTCATTGTGTCTAAGATCGGGTCAAAAGCTACGTGCCAGAGTCGTAGCAATAATTCTGGCTGTTCATGTTGCAGATTGATTAGCTGAAATAAATTGGACGGATAACCGTTTTTAGTCAGATAGGTTTTACAAATACGAGCCTCAAGACGTAAAACAGCATTCGCAAAAGGGAGAGCATCGTGCATAGCCATTACAAGCGACTTAGAGCGCATACAGCCATTATCTGCTTGTTTCTGAATCTTGTTTAATTGGCTTTTTACTTCTTCGAATTTGCCATAGGCTTTAGGTCGGACACTGGCACCATCATTACCCCAAGTAATGTAATTCTCGTACTTGATTTGACGTGCTTTACGGTGTCCTGATGCAAGATTTGCCATGTAATCCAAAACAGGTTGAACCATATTCTGATGTGGAAGTCTGAACAAGTAAGTCGTATCAAGGCAAAGCACTTCCGTTTTCTCTTGATCAAGAATTGCAGTTAACTTTGGAAAGGCTTCAAAGAACATTCCAAGCATATGCATTGCACCAAGTTCGATACATTCAAATCCATAAACATTGTGACCTTGTAAAAGCTTAAGTGGAGATGCTTTCAATTCAACGTAAGGCACAGTGTTGATGGTATTGGTATAAAACTTCACCGCCATATCTGTGTAATCACTTGGGAGAGCTTCATAAGGGTGATACAAATCCCCTGTTATGGTTTGTCCGTCATCTGTCTTACTTACATGACGAGTAGCTGCTGGAATTCCATAATCGCGAATATCACCATTAAATTGATGGTGATTATCAAAACTGCGAACAAACACAGGATTGATTGGAATCGCTAAACGGAGGAAATCGAGCATAATCGCTTCACTTTGAACATGTATACAAATTACATAAGGAGTAATTTAATACATGTTCACATGAATAACAAGAACAAATTACATGTATACAAGTATTATTGCACACATGTTTTAAGAATCATTGGAAACGGAAAAAATGGCTATCACAGTTAGATTGAATGACAAAGAGCAAGAAGCTCTTAGAAAAAAATGCGTTGAATTAAATAAAGCATTAATTAATAAGAATTTAATGCCTATAAAAGATAGCGAATTGGTTCACATCATATTAGATCAGTGCATTGAAGCAGTAGAAATCACAACAGCAGGAAAAATCGTAGTTGCAGAACCTAAAAGCGATTAAATAATATACAAAATAGCTTAAAGATGCGAACCATTCTCATTAAGTCTAAACCCCTTGATATATATAGCTCATAGAGCAAATGTCGAAAAACTTTCGAGAGTCAGGCACACTATTAGACAGTAGTGTGCCAGATCAAAAAGCAGTAGTCGCGGCGGAACAAGTTCCTGCCTGCGCCTACTACTACCTACTACTTACTGGGGCTAAAAATGGAAGAGACAGCAATACAATTAAACAATATGAGTGCTGAAATAGAATCAATGGTTTTTAGAATGATTTTAATGAAAGGAATTACAGCATTAGTATTATTAATAATAATTGTATATGTAATATACAAATTAATTAAATACTATGAAAACAAAGATATAGAGATAAAATTTAGCTATAAAGAAAAAAATAAGATTGATGAAAGAAAAGAGCCAAAACTATAAAAAGACTAATTACGTATAATGCGGATTGATGTTAAATGCACTTCTCTGCCCTCTGCGATCCTAGCAACATAGAGGTGGTCCCACATGTTTGAACAACTAAAAGCTTATTTATAAGTGATACTCTGCTCTAGTTAAGCTACCTTATTTTGTTGTGGTAGCTGGTCATAGTAAAACTCATCTGGAGTCATTTTGTCCAGACTCGAATGAGGTCGTTTCAAATTATAAAATTCAAAATATGCGTTTAATTGCTTCTTCGCATCCAAAACATTGCTGTAGGCTTTGAGATACACCTCTTCATATTTAACGCTCCGCCATAATCGTTCAACCATCACATTATCAACCCATCGACCTTTACCATCCATACTGATTTGAATGCCATTTGATTTCAATACATCAATAAATGCATCACTGGTAAACTGACTGCCTTGGTCTGTATTAAATATTTCAGGTCGACCATATTTTTCAATAGCTTCATTTAATGTTTCTATGCAAAATGTAACCTCCATACTAATCGATACTCTATGCGCAAGTACCTTGCGGCTATGCCAATCAATCACAGCACATAAATAAACAAAGCCTTTTGCCATAGGGATATACGTTATATCCGTAGACCACACTTGATTACTGCGCTGAATAGCCAATCCTTTGAGCAGATATGGATATTTGCGGTGAGCTTGATTAGCCTGGCTTAAATTTGGTTTGCAATATAACGCATTAATGCCCATTTTCTTCATTAAAGTACGTGTATGACGTCGTCCTATATGATGTCCTTGACGATTCAACAAATCACGCATCATCCGGCTACCTGCAAAAGGGTATTGCATATGTAACTCATCCATACACCGCATTAGCTTCAGATCTGATGCACTCACAGGTTTTGGGCGATAGTAATAACAACCACGGGAGACTTTCAGCAGCTGAGCTTGCTTAGATACTGAAATCTGAAGTGAGTCATCGATTAACTTTTGTGGTTGAAGCGGCCCAGTTTCTTCAACACACCTTCTAAAAAATCAATTTCTAATGCCTGCTCACCGATTTTTGCATGTAGTTTTTTTAGATCGATGGGTGGTTCTGTTGGAGCTTTTGATTGATCGAAAGCTTGCGAGGAAGCTGAAATCAGTTGATTTTTCCAGTCGATAATTTGGTTTTGATGAACATCAAATTCAGCACTCAATTCAGCAAGTGTTTTTTCTGCTTTAATCGCAGCAAGTGCTACCTTAGCTTTAAAATCATTTGAATGATTTCTTCTTGGTCTACGTGCCATAAAATACTCCATATATTGATGTTTATAACATCATTTGGGGAGCAAAATATCACTTATAAGTGTTGTTCAAATTTCCTGATCCACCTCTCATTGACAAATAAAAAGCCCACTGGAGAGATTTACCAATGGGCTTTTTATTTATAGCAATGTGAAGTGCAAATAACATAATCACGGCTACATTATACGAAATGTTATAAATAAAGCCTTTGATACTAAGGATTTTTCTTAGGAACTGGCTTAACACTGTAAATTTGCATCTGTGGCCCAAACTTAGATTGAGATTCAGTAAACTCAATTTCGACCTCTTGAGAATTTTCAGCACACTGTTCAATAACAGCTTTCATTTGCTCAACTGACATAAGACCTTCACCAAAGCTCAAGCTATAACGGACTGGCGAAAACAACGTAGTGTTGTAATACGTTGTACCTTTGTCATTGGTAAACGTTGTTGGCAAGATTGAGCGTTTGTTAAATTGAATTTGCATGAGTGATAACCTCTCTTAGGCAACTAAATGTAAGCCACGTTTTGGGCTGTGTTGTGAAACTGGAATTTGATAATCAGACGGTTTTTGGTCGCACATCTTAAGTTCGAACATGCGAACAAATGGGATAACTTTGCCGTTAGGATTTTTATTTAAATTTTGAATATGTGATTTTGAAATACCAGAATCTAGTAAAGAATTAAGGCATTTATAAAATTGAGCTTCACTATATAAATCCTTAGTTGCAGTTAATCCGATCTGACGAACCAAAGAATAAAACTTCATAGCATTATTAGCTTTAGTAAAACTTTCTTTACCAGTCTTGGTATGAGTCACTAATTTAGATTTCAATAAATCTAAGATTTCACCATCACTTGAAAAATTCATATATTTACCCTTCATTGTGTCTAAGATCGGGTCAAAAGCTACGTGCCAGAGTCGTAGCAATAATTCTGGCTGTTCATGTTGCAGATTGATTAGCTGAAATAAATTGGACGGATAACCGTTTTTAGTCAGATAGGTTTTACAAATACGAGCCTCAAGACGTAAAACAGCATTCGCAAAAGGGAGAGCATCGTGCATAGCCATTACAAGCGACTTAGAGCGCATACAGCCATTATCTGCTTGTTTCTGAATCTTGTTTAATTGGCTTTTTACTTCTTCGAATTTGCCATAGGCTTTAGGTCGGACACTGGCACCATCATTACCCCAAGTAATGTAATTCTCGTACTTGATTTGACGTGCTTTACGGTGTCCTGATGCAAGATTTGCCATGTAATCCAAAACAGGTTGAACCATATTCTGATGTGGAAGTCTGAACAAGTAAGTCGTATCAAGGCAAAGCACTTCCGTTTTCTCTTGATCAAGAATTGCAGTTAACTTTGGAAAGGCTTCAAAGAACATTCCAAGCATATGCATTGCACCAAGTTCGATACATTCAAATCCATAAACATTGTGACCTTGTAAAAGCTTAAGTGGAGATGCTTTCAATTCAACGTAAGGCACAGTGTTGATGGTATTGGTATAAAACTTCACCGCCATATCTGTGTAATCACTTGGGAGAGCTTCATAAGGGTGATACAAATCCCCTGTTATGGTTTGTCCGTCATCTGTCTTACTTACATGACGAGTAGCTGCTGGAATTCCATAATCGCGAATATCACCATTAAATTGATGGTGATTATCAAAACTGCGAACAAACACAGGATTGATTGGAATCGCTAAACGGAGGAAATCGAGCATAATCGCTTCACTTTGAACATGTATACAAATTACATAAGGAGTAATTTAATACATGTTCACATGAATAACAAGAACAAATTACATGTATACAAGTATTATTGCACACATGTTTTAAGAATCATTGGAAACGGAAAAAATGGCTATCACAGTTAGATTGAATGACAAAGAGCAAGAAGCTCTTAGAAAAAAATGCGTTGAATTAAATAAAGCATTAATTAATAAGAATTTAATGCCTATAAAAGATAGCGAATTGGTTCACATCATATTAGATCAGTGCATTGAAGCAGTAGAAATCACAACAGCAGGAAAAATCGTAGTTGCAGAACCTAAAAGCGATTAAATAATATACAAAATAGCTTAAAGATGCGAACCATTCTCATTAAGTCTAAACCCCTTGATATATATAGCTCATAGAGCAAATGTCGAAAAACTTTCGAGAGTCAGGCACACTATTAGACAGTAGTGTGCCAGATCAAAAAGCAGTAGTCGCGGCGGAACAAGTTCCTGCCTGCGCCTACTACTACCTACTACTTACTGGGGCTAAAAATGGAAGAGACAGCAATACAATTAAACAATATGAGTGCTGAAATAGAATCAATGGTTTTTAGAATGATTTTAATGAAAGGAATTACAGCATTAGTATTATTAATAATAATTGTATATGTAATATACAAATTAATTAAATACTATGAAAACAAAGATATAGAGATAAAATTTAGCTATAAAGAAAAAAATAAGATTGATGAAAGAAAAGAGCCAAAACTATAAAAAGACTAATTACGTATAATGCGGATTGATGTTAAATGCACTTCTCTGCCCTCTGCGATCCTAGCAACATTGACAAATAAAAAGCCCACTGGAGAGATTTACCAATGGGCTTTTTATTTATAGCAATGTGAAGTGCAAATAACATAATCACGGCTACATTATACGTAATATAAGTGTTAGAACCCATTTAAAGTGTCTATATTCTCACCAATAAAAATGTCTAGTTTATGATGGCTTAAACATCATGGACTGGATATGAAATATAGATGCTGATCACTATGTCTGACAAAGAAATTCAACGTCTTGCTGTTCTGCAAGACGTTCGAGATCATCGTATTACACAAGTCCGTGCTGCTGAAATCCTTAATCTTTCAACCCGTCAAATTACCCGGTTATTACAGAAGCTCAATCAAGATGGTGTTTCAGGTATGGCGCATGCCAGTCGTGGTCAACCTGGCCATCGTCGCCATGATGATTTATTAAAATCAAAATGTCTTTCCATTATTTCTGAACATCTGCTGGGATTTGGACCTACCTTGGCCCATGAGAAGCTCAGCAGCATGTTTGACCTGAATATCCCGGTAGAAACGCTTCGGCGCTGGATGACTGCAAATGACCTCTGGATTCCACGATCCAAGCGCCTTAAACGTCCATATCAGCCACGTTATAACCGGGATTGCTTCGGTGAGCTAATCCAGATTGATGGCTCATATCATGACTGGTTCGAAGGACGCGCTGCTAAGTGCTGCTTGCTGGTTTATATCGATGATGCCACTGGAAAGCTGTTGCATCTGCGCTTCTGTGAGGCGGAAACGACCTTCGACTATATGCTTTCAACCCGAGCCTACATTGAACAATACGGTAAGCCTCTGGCCTTTTATAGCGATAAACATTCGGTCTTCCGAGTGAACCAGAAATCGAGCCAGGACAGCCAGATCACGCAATTTGGGCGGATTCTGAATGAGTTAAATATTGATATTATCTTCGCCAACTCACCCCAGGCCAAAGGCCGTGTGGAACGTGCCAATAGAACACTCCAGGATCGCCTGATCAAGGAAATGCGCCTAGAAGGTATCTGTTCAATTGCCGAGGCAAATGCCTGGCTGCCCTGCTTTATTGAGCATTTCAATCAGAAGTTTGCCAAGTGTGCGCGAAACTCAAAGAATTTACATCGGCCATTAACCGAATCTCATCTTGAACTGGATGATATTTTTACCTGGCAGGAAC
The DNA here is from genome assembly GCA_004802465.1 of Citrus hindsii. Classification (NCBI taxonomy): domain Eukaryota; kingdom Viridiplantae; phylum Streptophyta; class Magnoliopsida; order Sapindales; family Rutaceae; genus Citrus; species Citrus hindsii. The sequence continues at coordinate 25,649 of QWBT01000949.1, forward strand.
CGCGTAAGGTCACCAAGAATCTGACCCTGACCTATGACAAATGTATTTATCTGCTTGAACCGACAGAGCTGAATCATAAGCTTGTTGGGCAATATATTTCATTTCTGGAGTACCCAGATGGCACTGTGGCCCTCATGCACGAGGGACGAAAGCTCAACTACAGCATTTTCAATAAATTAGCTGGGCTACAGCAGAATGAGATCGTTGAGAATAAACGGTTAAGTACAGTTCTGGCACATATTCAGCAACAGCATGAAGAGTTGGAAAAACAGAATAAACGTTCCCGTCTCAAGAAAAGTATGCCGAGTCGTAAAGCTCAGAAAGCTGTTATTGAACAAAGAAAGTTAAATCCTGTGCTTGACTCTTGTGGTTAAAAACAGGACATTTTAAATGGTTTATCGCATAGACATTTTAATTGGTGAATAACAATAAGTTATTTATAAAAAGCTACACTTGATTATGTAGCTTTTTATAAATAACTTATATCACATCAAATTCAATTCGACGGTTTTTCTTACGGCCATCTGTAGTTGCATTATCAGCAACAGGTTTGTTCGAGCCCAATCCTTCAACACTTAAACGTTCTGCAGAAATACTTTTATTGATCAAGTAGTTTTTAACAGCTACAGCACGCTCTTTACTTAAAGCCAGATTCTTTACAGCATCACCTGAGCTGTCTGTGTGTCCAATAATTTTAACTTTTTTCCCACCAACCTTATTTAGAGCCACCGCCATTTCATCTAAGATCTGAGTCCCACTCACAGCCAAAACTGCACTGCCAGATTCAAATTCTATAATTCTGTTTTTAAGCGCTTCATCTATGATTTGCTGTTCAGCCTGATTGACAGAAAGCTGCGCATTCAAGCGATATGGTGGCGTTACTAAACTTTGGAATAAACTTGTTGTTGGCTGAACTTCATTTGAACTCGATATTTTTCCATTAAGTTCCATTTGCGTACCACGTACAGAAAGTTTACCTTGGTGAACTTTTTTTAACTCTGGAACCACCATATTCGCAACAGATTCACTCCAACCATTTGGAGCATTAACCGCTTTAACCTTTATTTTATCAATCACTTGGTCAGCGCCATAAACACTATACATCTTGTTTAAAATGATTTGCTTACTGGCATCATTTGGAACAACACCCTCAACAATAATCGGTTCAGCCCAGACATTCACGCTCAAAACCAACGTTAAAGTCAGCAGCCATTTATTCGACTTAAATCTATGATTTATTTTCATATTTTACTAATCTATAAAAGTTTTTTTAAAAAGTTTCACAGCTTGTATTAAGCTCAATTGCCGCTCACACAAAGCTTGCTCCAGCGTTGCCAAACCGGCATTTTGCTCTAAATATGCATCAATCCAATTGGCTTGAACCAATGAAACCCAGTGATCTGAATCTAACTTTTGCGTGAAAATTTCACTTAAGGTCATAATATCTGCCCCTTGAAAGCCAAAAAGCAGTACCGGTTTTTCGCTATGTAAAACCCCTATCAGAAGCTCAGCATTTTGATTTTGAATAAAAAAGCTGATTAGATTGACCCAAAAAGCTGCAATTTCATAGCAGTAGCTAGAGTTATTAATAGGTAATATCAACACTTTAGTTAAGCGACTAGTACCATGTTGAATAACGGGTTGTAACAATAACCCGAGTCCAATCATGCTTTGTGCAAGCTCATAACTGCTCATTCTTAGTAATTGAGCAAATGAACGTATCGTATGGTGTTCATAAAATGCCGAAACTTCGCTGTGATTAAAAACCTGTATCTCATTATTTAATTTAGATAATTTATCGAGCACGATATTGGGGTCACGTATCGAACGTACCACACGATTCTTTTGAAATAAGTCGATTAAAGTTTGCTTATAGCGATATGGCGCATAAATAAGATTATCAAAACTGTTTTCAACCTCTAATAAATGACTCAATACCATTGGAAATTGACGACCAGAACTATCGTGACTGGCTATCAAATTTGCCACAAGAAAATTATTTTCTTGTGGATTGGCAATAAAAAAGTCTAATGAAGGTAGCTTTTCATATGCTTGACTAAATCCCTCTGACTTTAATGAAAATCCTGTACTCGACTGGAACACAGCATCCAAAACTTGTAGTGGAAAATTGGATATCGCATCCAAATAAATAGGCAAATTTTCTTTTTCTAAAATTCGATGTGCCTGATTAAAAATATTAAATCCTAAGCTAAGCGTTGCATTTTGATTTAAATGCATATGCGCACTAGGATTCGTTTTAAAATTGAGATGACTAAGTTCAATGGGTAATAACTTTAGTTCTTGTGTGGTGCTAAATTCACACTGTACACCTTTAAAACTTCTTGATTTTATTGCAGTATTTTTAGGAATAAGATGAGCTTCAGTTAATTGTTTACACTTATTTAGGTCTTCAAAACTGACCACAGTACATGCAGGAAATGGTTTGAGGTATTGAGGGAACATCACCTCAAACAAAGACCGAGTAAAGATGTCGTAACTGTCCGCCAGTTTCTTATCGATTCTTGCTGCAATTAAAGAAAAGGACTGAATTAAGCGTTCTATATGTGGATCATCTACTTGCTCTTGGTTTAAGGATAAACGCTGAGCAATTTTTGGATATTTTTGCGAAAACTCACGGGACTGCTGCCCAAATTCTTGTAATTGTTTTTCGTAGTACGGTAATAATTCTTCAATCACAAATCAGCCCCATTAAGCTCTTGCAGAAATAACATATTGTTGTGTTGTCGGTTTGAGCAAAGCATCAAAAATGACGGGTTCATATAAAGGATGAATATTTAAATAGGCTTGAATACTCAAACACAAGGCCCCCATATTCTGCCCATCGAGCAACATTTCAACTTTGATTTGTTTTAGTCTCGGCTCATGCGCTGTAATAGACGCTGCAATCGATTGGCAAATTTTATCGCGATCGGTCGGATTCGCAGTCGATAATCCAACAAAATCAATGATTCCAAACTGAACAATGGACTTTTTTACCAACGGAAAAGCATCAATTGAATCATTAAAATTGGCCATACGACTGTTCAACAAATCTTCTAAGTCGGTCGCGACGGATTCACGTAGCTCCTGAAGAGACATCCCCAATCGGTCCTGTTCAGTGGTCGGTAGTAATCGGTCAAATAGCGTTTTTCTAAACCCATAGGGATAAAGCTGATCTAGATTCATGTTGATTAAAATCATCTCGCATAAATAAAGGCCAACGATGGTTAGCCTTTATTTTTTCAGTTATTTTTATGCAGCGTATGATGCAGTATTGTTTGATAGAGACCATTTCTTGGTCACAGCACCTTTTTGTGTGCCATTAATATCTTGCTGGTTATACGTCCATTCCACAGCAGCATATTTCAAACCAAACCCTTCAAGCGGAACACCTTCCTCACTGACTGTTGGCGTAACACTTGAAACCAAAACATGCTTCAATTTAATTTGTAGATACTTGATGCGCTTATCGCCATTTGCACGATAAAAATCAATTTGTACTTCATCAAAGGTATAACCTGCCGAACATGCTTCCCAAAGTTTTGGACTGGTTGCATCCAAATCTTTAACAAACAGCATATCAGAATGTTCAACACGTTCCGCCGTATGGCCACCAACACTTGATGATGTTGCAGACTTTGGCTGACGAATATTATGTGACCAAGAGTTCACCTCTAACCAGCCTTGATGCTCTGTATCACGTGACTCGCCATCGACCTTATATTTACCTCTGAACTGTACGTATATGTCTTTCATTTGTAATCTTTTCCTATTCTAAAGTTATTATGTGTTGGCACTCAAATTAGTTTGAGGACTGAGGTAACTCAGTAACAAGTCGCAGTGATACTGACAACTCATCCAACTGGAAATGTGGTCTTAAGAAAACCACAGATTTGTAGTGCCCCGGTTGTGCTGGGTTCTCTACAACTTTGACAGATGCTTCACGCAGCGGATATTGCGCTTTCGCCTCTTGTGAAGCCCCGTCATCAAGCAAAATATATTGAGCCAACCACTCATTTAAAAATGTTTCAATGTTTCCAGCCGAAGCAAAACTTCCGACTTTGTCTCGCATCATGGCTTTTAAATAATGTGCAATACGCGAAACGGCCATAATGTACTGAATTTGGCTAGATAAAGCCGAGTTTGCATTGGCAGAATCGCTATTATACTTTTTAGGTTTTTGCGTCGATTGCGCACCAAAAAATGCTGCATAATCCGTGTTTTTACAATGTACTAAAGGAATAAAGCCAAGATCACTGAGTTCTTTTTCACGACGGTCGGTGATGGCAATTTCAGTTGGACATTTAAAGACCACTTCACCATCACTGGTTTTAAAGGTATGAACGGGCAATCCCTCTACTAAACCACCACCTTCAACACCACGAATGGCAGCACACCAACCATGCATATCAAAAGCATTGGTCAAACGCGTGCCAAAAGCATAGGCTGCATTCATCCATAAATATTCATCATGATTTTGCCCAGAGACTTCTTCCACAAAATTAAAGCCTTCAGTCGCTGTACCTTCCTTAGGGTGATAAGGCAGACGCCCCAATACACGCGGCATCGTTAATGCAACATAACGCGCATCATCACTTTCTCGGAAAGAACGCCACTGGACATATTCAGCGGTTTCAAAAATTTTGGATACTTCACGTGGACGGTCAATATCCGTAAAAGATTCCAACCCAAGAATGTTGGCATCTGCGGCAGAAATAAAGGGTGCATGTGCAGCTGCGGCAACATGTGAAATTTGTTCAAGCAAATACATGTCTGAAGGTGTACGATCAAACTCGAAATCGCCAATTAATGTGGCATATGGTGCACCACCAAATGACCCATATTCTTCTTCATAGATCTTTTTAAACAATGTACTTTGATCAAAGTCCGTTGCGCCTTGAAAATCCTTGATTAATTCTTTCTTCGTTGTATTCAACATACGAATCTTAATCAATGGATTAGATGGCGTTTCTTGGCAAAAGTAATATAAACCGCGCCATGTCGATTCAATTTTTTGAAATTGTTCGTCATGGATAATTTTACTGAGCTGCGTCGAAATGAGCGCATCAATTTCAGCAATACGCTTATCAATCGATAATGTCATATTTTCTGAAACAGTAATCGTGCCCGCCATCACTTCTTTAGCAAGTTCGCCAATTAAACTTTTCGCTCTATCATGCTCTTCTTCATTTCGAGCAATTCGACTACGTTCAACAATTGAATCTAATAGCGTAAATTCTTCAGTAGTATCTTGAGCAACTGCAGCGGATTGGGCATTATTCATTTTCAGCCTCCACACTCATTTTGCGTATTTGATCTGTATTTTGCAGAACTTGATCAAGTAGATCTTCTAAGCACTCATTATTCGAAATTTTGTTACGCAAATCAGTCAAACGTTCACGAGCTTCCACTAATTTTCTCAATGGATCTACTTGCTGAACCACATTTTCAGGACGAAAATCTTCCATTGACTTAAAGGTCAAATCAACAGACATACGTCCACCATCTTCAGTCAATGTATTTTCAACTTGATAGGCAGCACGTGGTGCTAAGGACTCCATGACTTCATCAATGTTTTCTAAATCAACATTAATAAATTTTTTGTCTTTGAGTTTGGTTTTTTCTATTTCAGATGCCGCGGAAAAATCACCTAAAACGCCAACAACAAATGGTAATTCTTTGATTTCTTTAGCATCACCAACTTCAACATCATAAGTCAGTTGTACCCGAGGTGGTCGAATACGCTGTAACTTTTTTTGGACGCTTTCACGTTTAGCCATATGAAAATCCTGTTTTTTATTATTTCAAAAATGAAAGTTTTTAAAGTGAATTGAAGGGATTTGTATTCGGTTTGCTCGACACTTCAGTTGATTGTGCTTTCTCAACTTTTTTGGGTTTTGCCACCTGTACCGTTGTTTTCTTTGTGGTTTGTTTGGTTGAACTTGCGATTTTACGCGTGGATTTCTTAGGGGCTTTAATCACCACGGCCTTTGCATCACTCGTATCTGGTGCAGGCAATGAGTTACGAATAATATCAGACAAATCTTTGGCAGGTGGATAGGTTAAGTCTGCAGATAAATAGCGCATTTCTTCTTGACGCATATGGTTTAACGCCGTATTTGCAATCGAAACACCAGCTAAAAATCGAGTATCTGTTAATGATGTGTGATTAATATTTCGCGCATTTAACTCTTCAACCAGTTGAAGTGCTTTATAACTTTTCCCGAGTTCTAGATATCGACTTGCCGCTTGAACCAATAATTTATTTTTTAGCTCATCATTTTTTTTATTTTTACTATCGCAAATCTGTGCATATAAATTTAGTAAATCGTGATCGGATTCACCTTTTACTAAAGGGTAATCTTTAATACACTTATTTTTTAAACTAATACCCTCTTCTGCCGCTGCAAAAGCAAATGGTGTCACCGTTAACAAAACGAATGCAGGTAAAATTAAATAATATTTTTTCAAAACTTGCCTCAAATCTTTATGAATAAAAAATTAAAATGGCTCTAGACTAGCAGAATAATTATGTTAGTCTAGAATAATGATAGAAAACAGTAAATTAAGTCACTACAAGATTAAAAAAATTATTCAATGCTTTTGTGTTGATATTCCTGCTTCCAAAACAGCCTTATTACTCAATTTAAATCGTAATACGATTAATTATTGGTACATGCTTTTTAGAGAAACTATCTATGATCATCAAACAGATTTAAGAGCTAAGTTTGTTGGTTCAATAGAAGTAGATGAAAGCTATTTTGGAGCGAAAAGGCAACGTGGGTTTCATGGAAAGTTAAAGCGTGGTCGTGGGACTCTAAAACAGCCAGTGTTTGGAATATTCGAACGTAATGGGCGCGTCTATACTGAAATCGTACCTGACTGTAAAATGAAGACTTTACAAGAGGTTATAATTGGTAAAGTTTCACTTGAGAGTGTGATTTATAGTGATGGATGGCGTGGCTATAATGGTCTTGTTGATGTGGGTTATTCAAAGCATTTTAGGGTAAATCACGGAGCAAATGAGTTTGCTAGAGGACAATGCCATATAAATGGAATAGAATCATTTTGGAGCTTTTGTAAAAGAAGGCTAGCAAAGTTTAACGGCATATCAAAAGAGTACTTTGATTATCATCTTAAAGAAACTGAATGGCGTTGGATGAGGGAACCTAATGAGTTAGCAACTGAGCTGTGGAACCTCATTAGGTAAAATTAAGTGTAAATCTGCTAGTCTAGAGCCTTAAAATTATTATCAGTAACTTCGATTTAAAATATACATACCCTAGGTAAATATTTCTGCTTATATAATGCGCTTGGATTTAACAAAAATATGACACCAAAAGTCAAGAAAAGAAATGTTACTCAAAAGTAACCATGTTTGCTTTTTGTAATATATCTTCTTTTTTATCTAAATTTCATTTGTGTATTATGATGGCATATATAAAATACCCGCCAAATAGCATTTATAATGACTTATAAAATGCTAATTTATAAATAATTTTATATTTACACTAAAAACACAGATAGCCATTGGCATATTTGTCTTGTAAAAACTTTGCTATTAAAGCATGACTGAGTTACATATGAATAACCTTAAAATATTAATTAAGAAGCTATCTAATCATGCGCGTGTTGCTCTAGAGAAGTCTGCAAATAGTTGTATTAATCAACAAAATTATGAAATCGAAATTGAGCATTTTTTTCTTGAATTATTAGAACAACAAGAGCCAAATGATCTCCACTTATTAGTTGAAAAATATAAAATTTCCCATGATTTTTTAGTTAAGGATTTACAACTCAGTCTTTCCCAGTTGCCTAAAGGAAATACCCGCACTCCTATCTTTGCTCAATCCATTATTCGTTTATTAGAGCAAGCGTGGTTACTTGCTTCAGCCGAACAAAATCCTGTCATTCGAACAGGTCATATCTTGGTAGCACTTTTAACAGCACCAGATTTGCATCAAATGGCATTACGCGCTTCAAGCCAATTTGAACTGTTCCCAATCGATACAATGAAGCATAAATTTTTAGACCTTTGCTCAAACAGTATCGAACAAGACGTTTTACAGGAACCAGCGCCAATCGAAAGCACTGACCCTGCACAACATCTGCTTAAAAACAAAACGCCAGCACTTGATCAATATACGATTAACCTGACCCAAAAGGCACAAAATGGCCTTATCGACCCTGTTATCGGTCGTGAGTTTGAAATACGTTTAATGCTCGATATCCTGATGCGTCGACGCCAAAACAACCCCATCTTAACTGGTGAGCCTGGTGTAGGAAAAACGGCTGTCGTTGAAGGTTTGGCTTTAAAAATCGTGAACAACCAAGTGCCTGATGCTTTAAAAAATGTTCAGCTGCATACGCTTGATATGGGGCTATTACAAGCAGGTGCCAGTGTAAAAGGTGAATTTGAAAATCGCTTGAAACAAGTGATTCAAGAGGTTCAGTCTGCCACTCATCCTATAATTTTATTTATTGATGAAGCTCACACTTTGATTGGCGCAGGAGGTCAGGCAGGCCAAAATGATGCTGCCAATCTATTAAAACCTGCACTGGCTCGTGGTGAGTTACGTACCATTGCAGCAACCACATGGGCTGAATATAAACAATATTTTGAAAAAGATGCGGCTCTCAGTCGACGCTTTCAAGTCGTTAAAGTTGAAGAACCGACCGAAGAGGTCGCCATCGATATGTTACGTGCCATGCTGCCAGTCATGGCCAATCATTTTAATTTAAATATTGATGATGAAGCCATCATCACAGCCGTACACTCTTCGCATCGTTATATTAGTGGCCGTCAACTCCCAGACAAAGCAATTAGCGTACTCGATACAGCTGCAGCGTGCAGCACTCACTCAAAATGCACAACCTGTAAAGTTAGATCAGATACTTGCTCAACAACATAATCTCAAACTTGAATATGAAATTTTAGAAAATGAGCATAAAAACTTGCCGATTCATCATGAGCGATTGCACGAGCTGAAGCAAAAACTGGCTCAGCTTGAGTGTGAAATTGAGCACACTCAAACGCAGTGGCAAAAAGAAAGAGCACTAGTTGAACAGATAAAACAACGCCAACAAGATACAACGGCTCATAATGCTCAAGAAGACATTGCTGCGCTTCGTGAAGAATTAAGCAATGTACAAGGTCAGAATCCCTTAGTGTTTGAGCGTGTTAATGCACAAATCATTAATGAAATTATTTCAGACTGGACCGGTATTCCTGTGGGTAATATGGTGAACGATGAAATAAAAAAAATTCTCAGCTTAGAAAGCAAACTGGCTGAGCGTGTTATGGGACAAGACTCTGCCCTACATCAACTGGTTCAGGGAATTAAAACATCTAAAGCAAAATTGGATGATCCTAATAAACCGCAAGGCGTGTTCATGTTGGTGGGGCCAAGTGGTGTCGGTAAAACCGAAACCGCACTTGCGCTGGCGAGTGAGCTTTATGGTGGAGAATCCCACCTAATCACTATTAATATGTCTGAATATCAAGAAGCACATACCGTTTCTTCTTTAAAAGGTGCTCCACCTGGATATGTGGGATATGGTCAAGGTGGTGTGCTGACTGAAGCCGTTCGCCGCAATCCTTATAGTGTGGTTTTATTGGATGAAATTGAAAAAGCACACAACGATGTTCAAGAGCTCTTTTATCAAGTTTTTGACAAAGGTACGCTTGAAGATGGCGAAGGTCGAATCATCGACTTTAAGAATACCACTATTATTTTGACCTCGAATGTGGGTTCAAATGTCATTATGCAGGTGTGTTTGAATCAACCAATTGAGGCATGGCCAACAGCAGAAAACTTAGCTGAGCAGTTAAAACCAAGTTTATATAAACAATTTAAACCTGCTTTTTTAGGGCGCATGCGTATCGTTCCCTATTTCCCACTGCATGATGATTTACTGGTTCAAATTATCCATCATAAAATCAAGAAAATAACCGCTCGCCTTGAGAAGCAGTACCAAACCAAAGTTCAATATTCAGAGGAACTGGTAGAACTGTTATTAAGTCGCTGCACGGAAGTCGATAGCGGCGCACGGAATGTTGATCACATTTTAAATGCCAGTATATTGCCTGCTTTAGCCACAGAAATATTGATGGCTTTGGCAGCAGATCATTTGCCTAAAGTCATTCAGATCGATGTCAAAGATGATGAAATTACTTATATTTTAGACCCTGTCGAAAAGACCACAGCTAAAAAGAAACGACATCCTGCTAAAAATAAAGCGAATCAAGTTTAATAGAATATAGAGTGTAAAATTATGAGCTTAGAAATCGAGCCTTTATTGTCTCCTATCTCAAGCGATCAACCATGTGGACAAGACTTGTCTTTTTCCAATGAATTCCACGCTATCAAAATTGCAAAAACTCAGGATGATCCATTACTTGATCAAGGCGACTGGGTCGCTGAACCTAAACAAGCAGACTGGCATTTCGTTGAACAAAAATCTATCGAGCTTCTCACGGGGAAATCGAAGGATTTACGCTTATTAGGCTGGTTACTTGAAGCGTGGTCAAACTTATACGGATTCGAAGGCACCGCAAAAGCCCTAGAGCTTATGCACCGGACGCTAAATGAGTATTGGACACAACTTCATCCTGAAATTGAAGAAGACGATTTAGATCAACGTCTAGGTTTATTACAAGGTTCAATTAATCATTTGATTCCACTGATTAAACAAGTCGCTATCGTGAATGTTCCTGCATTTTCACTCAGTGATTATGAAGCCTTACTGAGACAAAAAAACCATTTGTTGAAACAAGTCGAAAGTTATACAGATGATGCCAATAGCTCTCAGATTTTAGAACAATTTGAGCAGAGCTTGTTCAATACATCAAAATCATTTCAATATCAGAATTATCAACATTTTTCGGCGATTCTGGCTGAATGGTCAATTTTGAAAAGTGTGTTAGATGCCTTAATGGGCTTAGACGCACCAAGCTTTGCTGCTCTTGATACTCAGCTTGAAAACATCCACACCAGTTTAAAAAAGCTCTACAAAACCGATGTTTTTACCCAACCTGTAATGGCGACACAAACATCTGAGTCTTCTGCTGCCGCAACGATAACAACACAGGCACTTTCATTTACCCAGCACAAAGAACACGAGATTGACATGAACACCGTCCATCCATCCAAAGGCTTTCAGGTTCAACCGCAAAATCACTTAGCAAACCGTGAACAAGCCATGCGGGTATTACAAGAAATTTCTGACTATTTCCAAGCCAATGAACCGCATAGTCCCGTAAGCTATATGTTACAGAAAACCATCAAGTGGAGTCAGATGCCACTACATGAATGGTTAAATCAAGTCATTAAAAACGAAAATCCTCTGCATAACGTCCAAGAACTACTGGGCGTACAACAAGCAAATGAATCAAACGATTGGTAATCTAAATGTTTAAAGCAGAAAAAATACTTTGGGGTGAAGGTCTATTTTTACGTCCTCAACATTTTCAATTACAAGATGCGTATCATGAACAACGTCTGAATCATACCATTCGTTCCACGATTCCATTTGCCTACGGCATTCAAAATATTCAATTTGATGAGGCGCAGTTACACACACATATCTTGGCACTCGAAAGTATTAGTATGATTTGGCAAGATGGCGAAATCTATCAGGCGCCGACACGTGATTTATTGCCAGAGCCTGTGTTATTAGATGAACTGAATTTACGTGGCGAAATCTTGGTTTATTTGGCTTTGCCGATTGTACAAGCCAATAAGAAAAATGTGAGCGCTGAAAATAGTGCGCAGTTCGGTCGCTACCACTCTTATCTAACTTCAACCCACGATTTATTTACAGATGCAACTGCAGCAGATATCACCTTATTGCGCCGCCGTGCAGAGTTTCGCTTGTTAGAGGCGAACGCAGAACCGAATCAAGAGCTGGATGGCTTTTTGTATTTAGCTTTAGCAAAAATTAAACGTCAAAGCTCAGGTCAATTTGAATTTGATCGTCATTTTATTCCGCCTATCTTGCATATTGAATCTTCTGAAAATCTTATCTCGAGTTTGAAACGCAGCTTAAATGTCATCAAAGCGAAAATTAAGACCATTCAAAGTAATAATCGAGAAAACGAGCAAAAGCTGATTGAATTTCGCTCTGGCGACATTGTGTCATTTTGGTTGGTCAATGCACTCAACACAGCACACGCGACGTTGAATCATTTATTGCAATATCCGCATATCCATCCAGAGCGACTGTTTTTTGAATTATTACGCTTAACAGGCTCATTACTGACCTTTTCAACGGCTCATGAGGTTGATCATTTACCTCGCTATCAACACCATAATTTACAAGAAAGTTTTAGTCAGCTCGATGTCATTCTACGTGAGTTATTAGATACGATTATTTCAAACCGCTACATCAGTATCCAATTGAAAGAAACGCGACCATCTTATTGGTTAGGCAGTTTAGAGTCAGACAAAATTACTCGAGATTCAAGGCTTTACTTGGCTGTTTCTAGCAGCATGATGCAAAGTCACGAACTAATTCAATTGGTTCCGTTGAGATTTAAAGTCGGCAACACCGTAGATGTTGAACAACGCGTCATTGCAGCACTTCCTGCAGTTCCTTTGCATCATTTAATGCAGGTTCCAACCGCTATTCCAGTGCGATCTGGTGTGAGTTACTTTGAAATTGAACCAAATAATGACTTATACCAACGCATGTTGGATGCCGAGTCGATTTGTATTTATATTCCAGCGGGTTTCCAAGATATTGCTGTTGAATTGATTGCTGTGATGAATGGCTAAGGAAATGAATCATGAATAATGCCCCTTCACTTTTTGATGATGGACAAATTGGAACTGGTTCAATTTCTCAGCCCATGACAGCCAAAGCCACCAGTACAACCAACTTGGTCGACTTACTCCATGATGGTTTTTATATTGTATTTCTATTAAAAAACAAATATATACCGAGTAGTTCGACTGAGTTTCGCGAAAAAATCATTGTCCTACTCAACCGTTTTGAAAACCAAGCCCGAAAATTACAATTTTCATCAGATGATATTCAAGATGCTAAATATGCTTACTGTGCATTATTAGATGAAACCATTGTGACTCAGCAAGATGCACAATTTTTCGAGCTACAAAATAGTTGGTTAATCAGTCCCTTACAGCTTAGTTTATTTGGATCGCAACTTGCGGGTTATCGTTTTTTCGAAATTTTAGAAGAGCTACGCCGTAAAGGAAATAGTCGATTAGCCGCACTTGAAGTTTATCATTACTGCATGCTTCTAGGTTTTCATGGTAGATATCGTATTGAATCTATAGAAAATTTAAACCATTTGGTCGCACGTGTGGGCGATGAAATTGACTATTTGAAAGGAAAAAAGGCAGCCTTTTCTCCTTTTGCATCACTACCCGATCAAATTAAACACATGATTCACCGTGAGCTTCCTTTTTACTGGATTTTACTTTTTCTAATCGTATTCGCGCTCTTATCTTTTGCGGGCTTGCGCTATATGTTATCTAAACAAAGTACGAATTCTTTAGCCACATATGAAAATGTCATTTCTACGCCAACAGAACAGGCACATATTACTATTCATTTACCCTAAGAACTAACTCCATGGCTCATGAAAAACGGACTTCAGTCAAAATTTTGACGTCTACAAAAAAGAAAAATATTTCACCTATGCTCTATGCGTTTGGTGGTTTTTTGAGTGGTGTCGTCTTGATGGCCACTCTTGGTTTTACTTACTTTTTTACACAACAAAAAAATGATTCAATACACGTTAGTCAAAGCTCTAGTGTCGATGTCGCTGAACTCTCGGTCGATAATGAAGCGCCGACGCGGGAACCTGAAGCTATTTTTGAAGCGACTAAAATCGTTCCTTCTAAAAGTGTTCAACCTTCAAATGTAACTGAGCCGCCTTCTGATTTTCCTCAACCCAAAGAAGATGAATTAAGCAAAGCTTTTCTTCGTCCAACCGAAACAGTTGTCGCACCGTCGATGAAGAGTGCTAGTCCGCAGCCCTTACCAAAAGAAAATAAGAAACAAAACTCGTCAACGCAAAGTTTGGCCGCATTGCAAGATAAAAATCACAACAAAGTAGCCAAAGCAGAACAGACTGTGGAAAAATCTGAAGAATCCCCCACAGGCAGTGTACAAACTAAGATTACAACTCGTACCGTTGAAGCCCCAATGCCAGCTACTATCAGACTATGATTTATGCTCTTTTTTCGATTTTTCTAATCCTAGCATTAGGACTAAGTTTGGCATTGTCTTACGAACTCAGAGCAAAATTAGCAGGCTTTTTTGTCGGGTTAATTCCTCAAGGAAAAAAAAGATTTCAAACCGCTCGTCATTTTGCACAGCATATAAATCATGCTGCTGCGCCCGAGCAATTGCAATCGCATTGGCATATTCAACAGTGGTGGATATTGGTTGCGGGTCTATTTTTATTTGCTAGCATCTTAATGTTTGCTTTTACCAGCCCCGTCACGCCCACTAAAATTGAAGCCGATTATTTAAGACAATCGGATCCACAAATTTATGCCCTACTTGATGGACAAATTTTGTCTCCACCACCAGAGGTCGAAGAATCCTTAGTTGCTGCGGCCATAGTTGAAGCAAGTTTGCTGGAGCAAGTGGATCTTAATAATAATTCTATTCAAGCCAGTGCTTTGAATTACGATCCGAGTATTCAGGATGTACATTCAACTCATTCACACGACAATTTAGCAACGGCTGATCGTAAGTGGCACAAAATGAACCCACGCTATAAACAACGTTTACTGATGGTATTTAAAATAATGCGTGAGCAGCATGGATATGAACTGGTTTTACTGGAAGGCTATCGTAGCCCGCAGCGTCAGAATTCTTTAGCCAGCAATAAAAATACGACTTTGGCGCGTGGTTATCAGAGTTACCACCAATTTGGATTGGCGGCGGATGTCGCATTTAAGCGGGATGGAAAAGTCGTTATTTCTGAACGAGATCCATGGGCAATGCGTGGCTATCAGCTCTATGGTGAAGTTGCAGAATCTGTAGGTTTAACTTGGGGCGGGCGTTGGAAGTCGATCCAAGACTATGGCCATACCGAATATCGAATGCCGAATTTAAAGAAAACTGCGGAAATGGCTGAAAAGCTGACCTCTGAAGGACAACTTTCAGCTGCGAATTTGAGTTAATCAGGTTGAAGGCTGACTCAAATATTGAGTAACGATTTGCAGAACTTGCTCAGTTTTCTCTGCATGTAACCAGTGTCCAGCATCTGCCACCGTCTGAATCTGGGCTTGAGAAAACTGCGATTGGATAGCTTCTATATATTCTGGCTTTTCTACATAAGGTGAGTTTCCACCACGTATAAATAATGCAGGCTTATGCCATGTTTCTATATTTTCCCATGACAGAATTTGGGTATAGTTCTGATACAGTGCATCTACATTAAACAACCACTTCCCTTTACTAAAAGATTTCAAGAGAAACTGAATCACCATTTCTTCTTTGATATATTCACGCATGATTTCTATTGCTTGCTGACGTGTTTTAATACCTGCTTTTTGTACTGCAAAGAGCGCTTTAAAAATTTGCTCATGATGATTTTCTTTATAAGCAATAGGCGTAATATCCAACACCACCAGTTGATCTAGTCGATCTCCTGCGAGTTCGGTCACTTTCATCACTAACTTCCCCCCCATCGAATGTCCGATCAAAGAAAAGTGCTCGATATTGAGTTCATCTAAAGTTTCAATTAGATCGGCTGCCATTGCCTCATAATTCATCACATTTGAATGTGCAGATAATCCATGATTACGTACATCTACCTGTAATACATGGTGGCTTGAATAAAACTCCCGAGCCAACATCCCTAAATTGCTTAAACTGCCAAATAAACCATGAACAAAGACCAATGTTTTTGCACGCGGCTGCTCATTTTGATGAAATTGATGATTTAGGATCATATGAAATTTACTTTATTTGATTTCTATAAATATTGAATTTTTAATGTGAATAAATCAAATGACTTTTTAGATTAAGCTCATTTCTGCTTAGGCTATTTTGAGTAAAATACTTGCTTAGGCTAAATTTAAAGGCATGATGTACATGCCTGTTTAAGATCAGATCAGATTTTATGCAAGTGAAAAGATGCCGAATGCCTTAAGTCTTGCTACTTTTCTATTTTAAAAATAATTCAGCGGAATTTTTAAGTAAGAAATACCATTGTCTTCTGGTTGAGGGAACTTGCCTGCAAACATATTGATTTGAATTGCGGGTAATATCAATTTTGGCATGCTTAACATTGCATCACGGCGGTTTCGCATCTCGACAAAATCGACCCTTTCCGTTGTAGTATTGATATGAATGTTTTTATGCTTTTGCGAATATACCGATGTTTCATATTGGTATTGATCACGACTTTCGGGTAAGTAGTCATGGCATAAGAACATCCTCATTTGATCTGGCAATGTATACAAAGTCTTCACCGAGTCAAATAAAACCGCCGCACTCCCCTTTGGGAAATCACAACGTGCTGTTCCATAGTCAGGCATAAACAACGTGTCCCCCACAAAAACAGTATCACCAATGACATAACTGAGACACGCTGGTGTATGCCCTGGTGTCGGAATATTATAAGCTTCTATGTTGCCTATCAAAAATATCTCATGATCTGCAAAAAGATAATCAAATGACTGGGTGGCATTTAAACTCTTAATATCTAAATGATAAATCTCACCAAAAGTTTGTTGTACGATCTCGATCTTATAACTAATCGCAATTTTTCCGCCTAGTTTTTGCTTTAAGTACTGCGCAGCACTTAAATGATCTGCATGTACGTGTGTTTCTAAAATCCAGTCTACGCTTAGGCTATTTTCCTGAATATAAGCAATGATTAAATCGGCCTGCTCTGTTTTGGTCGTTGCCGATGCTGCATCATAGTCCAACACACTATCAATCACGGCGCAACACTGGGTTTCTGGATCGCTCACCACATAACTAAACGTGTTGCTCACTGAATCAAAGAATGCTTTTACTTGCGCGGTTTGCTTCATGGCATTTTCTCCATCACTTTACGATGTAGCAGCACACCGACGAACATCGCAATTATAAAATAGATCGCTTGATAATAGCCCAGTCCAATCAAAGTAAAGCTCGGCGCAGGACAAATTCCCGCAATTCCCCAGCCTATACCAAATAGCAAACTTCCCAAGATCAGTTTTCTGTCGATTTTCGTATTTTTAGGAAGTTGTATGGCTTCACCATAAACCGTTTGTGGATGTGGCTGACGTACAGCTTTTTGAAAAGGAATAAATGCAATCGCAATTGCACCCATCATCACAAAAGCTAAACTGGCATCCCAGTGCCCAAAAATATCTAAAAAGCCAATCACCTTCGCAGGATTCGACATTCCTGAAAGCATGAGCCCAGTTGAAAATAATCCACCCCAAATGAATGCCCAAACATTTTTCATTTTTAGATTGCTCCAAGCATATGACGGACAACATACACAGTGATAAAGCCTGCGAACATAAAACTCATTGTAGCGATGATTGAACGTTTGGATAAGCGGCTGATACCACAAATACCATGCCCACTGGTACAACCAGAACCTAATCGCGTTCCAAAACCTACCAATACGCCCGCAATGATTAACATGAGAGGTGTAGCTTCAATATAGATTTCTGGCTGAACAAAAGCTGCGTATATAAACGGAACAATAAACAGCCCCAATAAGAACCACAGTGCAGGCGTATTTATGATCCCTCTTAAGTTTAAAACTTGTGAGACCAGACCACTGATTCCCGCAATCCGCCCATTGGTATATAAATATCCAACGGCGGAGATGCCGAGTAATATCCCACCTATAAAAGACCACGCAAAATCATGCATTGGTAAGCACCCTAAAACAATATATGTTTTTATAATATATTTAATTAAAAAATAATCAAGCCCCCTTTCTATCTATCGATGCTATGCACGTCTATGACCACTGTTTACGGGCACTTGCATCTAGATTTAGATATTTGAATGGTTACTATCTGTTCGTTATCGAAGCTTTTAGTCTTTTAGATAACACCTTAAAGCATTTCTTTTACATAGTTATTCTTCACAATAACGTAAAAAGCTTGAATATATCCCCGAGAGATTTTGTATTCAGCCCTTTTTTAGATTAGAAATACTTAACTTCTCTCATTTTATTTCATTATAGTTTTCATTTAAAAAATCTGAATAGAATTGGGGACACTTCTCTACATCATGAGTATTATTCTGGGTTTATAAAACACATTTACGGCATTTGAATATATTTTCATGCAGGTAGACACATGAAAAGTGATGAAATAATCGGCTCTTTTTCTGAGCAGTTTATTGAAATTCTGATAATACCCGTTCTGCAAACCATCTTGGGAGCTTAGACACGGCGGCATTCATTTTTAAGGTTTCAGCTGCTTCAATTTCAGCAAGAAAAGACGCTTGTATACCGTCAGAAGAGTTATCAAACAAGTAGGCTCGATCACAGCACTCTACTGCTTGCATGAGCAGATTCATACTACGGTAGTAACGTTCAATAATTTTCTGCTCAGGAACAGGATGGCCGCCCACACTGACGCGATACTTGACCCGAGCAATATTGATTTGTGGATCGACTGTTGAAACATAATATAGATAGGTTTTATAACCCTGACGTTTCGCTTCTCGGAGAAACTCAACTTTAGAGATATGTGACATTACCGTCTCAAAAGTAAAACTGACTTTTAAGCGCAGAAACTCAAACCGAATATAATCAATAATGCGTGCACAGAGATAAGAATCAATTTCTTCGGTTTTAAACTCAATCTTCCATTCATCTAGTACCATCGGCTCATGCGTAAGTAAGGCCACGAACTGTCCCGCTTGAGGACGCTTCTTACTTTTTAGAAAAGTGACCAACTCTAAAGCTTTTAAGGAAGGATGATAATGCAATAAATCAAGGCGTTGACTCTGTCTTAAGTTTTGTTCCAGTTCATCTGCATTTAAATATGCCCCAATATGTTGGGGCAAAAGGTAATCTTTAACAGTGCTTTTACCAGAACCATTCGGTCCTGCAAACATTCTTATTCTAGGTTGTCGAGGTGGCATATCAATCTATACGGTCGCGTGTTTCTTTTTACGTGTCAAGGTCGGTAAAACGCCTACATCGACATAAGCATGACTTAAGTCTTGTAAAACAGTTTCATTGCCATGAATATCGCGTTCAACCAACTGCTCTGCTTTTGCATAAACTACAGACGAACGAGTGGTTGCTTTTTGAAAAGCATTATGAAAAGCATGAATGGCAAGTTTAGGAATCATATCATCCTCATATTTGCCTACTTTAATGTCGGTATAAGCTGCCATACACCAACTCCTACTCAAACGATGGTTGATTTTTATTTATCTTAACACAATCGAGGACATTGTCTATTTATACAGCATCCTGAAACAATAAATTAGATCTTAATATCTACACTAATTTCATGCTGTCTTATTCGGTTACTTTACTTTTTAATCGTTTCGTATCTTCAACTTTTAAAGCTTTAGCCGTTGGACAGAAGGCACTTTCATTCATCCCTGCATCGGTCAGGCTTTTTTCTTGCTGATCAAGATAACGGTTGGCCACCATCAGCATCACTGAAGCGGTACTTAATTCAATATTGGCCTTAGATAGCGCAGCAATTTGATGATATGCATCCATACGCTGACAAAATGCGGTTTTCATTTCTGTTGCTGTCGCTGGATTATCTTTTGCATCTAAAACGGTTTTAGTTGAATTCACAGTTGCTGTATATTCAGCCATCTTCTGATCATACTGTGCCTGAGTTAGCTTCGTTGTTTCTGCATAACTCAGGGCTGATAGAAACGATGATAAAAATAACGAAAGGCTAAGCAACGTCCATGTCTGTTTTTTCATGTATTAAGACTCATCGCCTTCTTTCCATACGTCTTCATAATCATCGCCATCAATCATAAAACGATAACCTTCACTTAAAGCCAAGTATGGAAGTACGTCAGGCAAGATATCTTGTAACTCACGTACAGTCATGGTTGTAAAAAAATCTTGGCCTTCGCCCAACTCACCACCATAAATAAACCAAGCGACATTCTCTTCAGTTTCTGGCTTTTTACGTAAACCGACAATAGGTTCTTGATTTAAAGTCTGCACAGCAACAGCAACGACATCATCACCTTTTACTTCAACATAAGCCGAGTCAAATTCTTCACAAAGTAGTTTTTGTTCTGCAATCAATTCATTCAATGCAGATTGTTGTGACTTTTGTGCCATGCGATGCAGCCCCTTTTGAGCGTCAATCTATCGATAGCGCATTTTAAAACATATTTAGGTCAAAGGCTGTTTTTATTTAAACAATTAGTACACAGGTGAACACTCAATATCACTACAAATGTGGCATTCATTTTGCTTAACAGTATTACGTTTTATAAAAAGAGTAATATCGGGGCTAAGCAACTATGGGTTATGTCGCGCGAGAACTCAGTCCTCAAAGCAAAATATTGCTGGGCTTTGGATCATTTCTAATACCAATCCTCATTTGGTGTGCTGTGAGTTATTTGCCCTTTATTTGGCATCCTCAAGTACAAATCACCAACTCTGGCAGTGTCTCTTTTTTACAAGTCGGTAGCCGTGTAGACAAAAGTGTGTTCTATGCCGAAGCGCAAAATGCCGTCAATACAGGCACTGAACCGCCACAAGGTAATTTGGTCAATCCCATTTATTTACCAGCACCTCATCAAGTTGCGACAGCCTTAGTGACGGCATTTACCACACCACCAGCTCAAGCCGATGCACCATGGTTTCATCAAAGTCTTTGGCACAGTATCAAGATTGTATTTAGTGCTTTCTTTATTGCATCACTCGTTGGTATTCCATTGGGGATTTTATGTGGTTTTTCCAACAAAATTTCTCAACTCACTGAGCCCTTTGTTGAGTTCTTTCGCTACTTACCTGCGCCTGCCTTTGGTGCATTGGCTGTTGCCATATTAGGCATTAATGATGCACCAAAGATTGCCATCATCGTGATTGGGACGCTGTTTCAGCAAATTCTGATTATTTCCAATACTACGCGTATGGTGGACCGCGGGCTGATTGAAGCGGGTTACACCTTAGGGACGAATAAAGCAAAAAGTCTGTTTCACGTGGTCATTCCAGCGGCCTTACCCGATATTTACCGTGATTTACGTGTTTTGCTGGGCTGGGCTTGGACCTACTTAATTGTCTCTGAACTAATTGGCACCACCACAGGGATCACTTGGTTTATTACCCAGCAAGCACGCTACCAGAACTTTGACAATGTCTATGCTGCGATTTTGATTATTGGCGTGATTGGCTTGGTCTGTGATGTGATTTTAATGAAGCTCGGACAACATCTGTTTAAATGGAAAGCGGGAGCAAAATAATGGAAACCACAGATATAAGAACGATGGAATTCAATACTCGTCAGTATTTTGATCAAATTTATCAACGTCCTGTCATTTTAGAGGCCAAACAACTTAGTCAAGTTTTTCAGCATGGTAAAAACTCACGCACGATTTTAAATCAGCTCGATTTAAAAATTCATAAGCGGGAGTTTATTTGTGTGATTGGGCCATCTGGTTGTGGAAAATCAACCTTTAGTCGTGTTGTTGCGGGTCTAGACCCATATAGCAGTGGCGAATTGCTAGTAGATGGACAGCCCATTTCAGGCCCTAGTCCAGAGCGAGGCATGGTGTTTCAAGGCTATACCTTATTTCCTTGGAAATCGGTTAAAGAAAATGTGATGTTTGGTCCACTCATGAAAGGCGCAAGTCATGCCTCAGCCGAAGCGGCTGCAAGAGAATGGATCAATATTATTGGCTTAGAGAAATATGAAAACCAATATCCACATCAATTGTCTGGCGGGATGAAGCAACGTGTTGCGATTGCCCGTGCTTTAGTCAATGAACCGAAAATTTTACTGATGGATGAACCTTTCGGTGCGCTTGACCCGCATACCCGTCAGAAAATGCAAAAACACCTAATGGACTTATGGCAAAACATTGATATCACCATCATTTTTGTAACCCATGATATGGATGAGGCTATTTTACTGGCTGATCGTATCGTAGCACTGAAAGCCAATCCTGGGGAAATTAAAGAAATTATTGAAGTAGATTTACCCCGTCCACGAAACACTGAACTGATGTCCAGTCCTGCTTTTAAGCAACTTCGAGAACGGGTCGATTTCTTAGTACATGCACAAGAAGAAGAACTCGATCCAGCACTGGAAGATTTACCCAAAATTCCACGTATGACCCAAGTTAGTACGCATAAATAACTCATTGATCTAGCCTGAGGGACGACCCTTAGGTTTTATGCACTGTTGGACGGCCAACGCGAGGATTTTACCATGCAAGATAAATATGTCCTTCCATTGGTGGATATCAGCCTTTTAAATAGCCCAAATCTAGATGACCATATGCAAGTTGCTCAAGCGCTTGATCAGGCCTGTAAAGAAGTTGGCTTTCTCTACCTTAGAGGTGATCAATTTCAACCTGCATTATTTGCACAGTTATGTGACATCGCGAAACACTATTTTGCCCAAGATGACGCACTCAAAATGCAAAACTATATTGGAAAATCGGTGAATCATAGTGGCTATGTGCCTATAGGTGAGGAACAGTTTTCGAGTAACAGCTACGATTTAAAAGAATCTTATGATGTGAATTATGACTATCAAGGGTCTGCATTAAATTATCCCTTACTAGGCCCAACACAATGGCCAGATGATCCCGCATTTAAACGTCATGTCTCGCAGTACTATCAGCACTTAAAAGCAATTGGTCATCAGCTGTTTCGCTGTTTTGCGCTGGCTTTAGAGCAAAAAGAAGACTTTTTTGATGTGCATATTCAACATGCACCCAGCCAGTTACGCCTCATTCACTATCCATATAACCCTCAAGCGACAGATGCAGAAGGCATCGGGGCGCATACCGACTATGAGTGCTTTACTTTATTACTACCCACAGCGCCCGGTTTACAAGTCCTCACTAAGCAAGGTGAGTGGATTGATATTCCCCTACTTGAAAATGCCTTGGTGATGAACATTGGTGACATGATGGAGATATTGTCCAATGGCAAATATTTAGCGACCAAGCATCGGGTCAAAAAAGTCCAACAAGAACGCTACTCCTTACCTTTATTTTTTTCTTGTGACTATGACTATGTCATCCAACCGATTAATACAAATGAGCCACCTAAATATGCGCCACTGGCAGGTGGCGAACATTTGTTTAATCAAACGGCTCAAACCTTTCATTATTTAAAACAACGTGTAGCCAGTGGTGAACTGGTCTTAAAGAACGCCGTACCGCTTTATTCTTTTGGTCTGACTGAGTCACACATGGAGTACACTCCATGAATTTATTCGAAACTTTAAGTCAGTTAAAACCTATCACAGCTGCTTCAGGCAGTGTACCAACCTATTTAATGGGCGCATTTCGACGTAAAAGTATTAGCTTTTACAATGGTTTGACAGATGAAAATACGATTGTCTATTGGTTTCAGTCCAAGAGCTTCACCATTGACCTACGTCTCAAATCAACAACAGATACACCCATCACAGAGCGTCAAGCATGGGTCGGTTATACGCATTGGGATGCACAAAATGCATCACTGTCATGGGAGCTAAGTAGTAATTATCAGAACCATACCCAGTGGCCTGAGCCTGCAACCCTACATAGCATTGGCAATTGTATTTTGGAGTTTTCACCCAGTAATGCCTATGTTGAAGACTGGCGTCAACAAGCCAGTACGGGTTTATTTTTAGGACTACGCTTAGTCAAAGCCGTACATGTTGCCACGCAGCAAGAAATTTCGCTCGATGGCGGTCTCATCATCTGCGGTGAGCATATGGCATATGCACAGTCACGTTTACCCCATATTCAACAGAATATAGACACGTTAGGGATTCTTTCTTATGTGGAACAAAGTCCTTCTGACTTAAATCAAATTGAAAGCTATGAAGTATCAGTTTCAACTCAGGATCAGCTCATTCAATATTCAAGCTGCACTCAAGCGACTCAACAACAACTCATTCTAGATGGTTTTGAAGTCGTTGATACTGAAACCCTCATACAGCATAAATTGATCGGTGGCGAAGCATATCAGCTGGTGTTCGTCGTGGATGTGTATGAACCTGAATACACTTTTCAAAATATAACATCTACCACGGCGGACAGTCAGCATTGGCTGAAACAAGAACAACATCACCTCATGCATCATGCAACTGTGGTTGCGTAAGGGAGCTTTAATAAGCTATGGCTTTTCTCTATTTATTGATCGCCGTGATTGCAGAAGCCCTCGCGACTTCTGCATTAAAAGCGACCAATGGTTTCACAGCACCTTTACCTATTGTTTTAACTATTGTTGGTTATGCAATTGCACTCTTTTTCTTAGGTCTAACGTTTAAATCCATCCCTATGGGACTAGCTTACGCTCTGTGGTCAGGTGCGGGCATTATTCTTATTTCTACAGTCGGTTGGATTTACTTTAAACAGCAGCTCGACTTTGCGGCGGTTGTTGGTTTAAGTTTTATGATTATCGGCATCGTGATTATTCATGTGTTTTCTAAAAGTACGCATTTATAAATACATGCCTTAAAATCTACACTTTATTTAACATTAGATCTTTCTTTGCTTTTTAAACACACTCATACAAAAAAAGCCCAAGTTAACTTGGGCTTTTAGTTTCTACGAAGTCTTACTTTAACTCTTCAACTAAAGCTGGATAAATTGCACCATCAACATCCATTTCTGTTTTATAAATGCCATTTTCAACGTTGAATTTGTTTACGTGGTAGCTTGAGCCATAAATCGAGTCAAAACCTGAACCTTTCTTAAAGACGGTTTTATTGGCTGCCAAATCGAGTAAATGCGTCCCGCCAATAAATTGTTCATATTGTTTCGGATCAACGCTAACACGGTTAGACATAATTTTCACGGCGTCGTCATGTGTTGCAGGGTCATTAATATATTTGACTGTTTTATCCCACACTTGGATCATCTTTTTCCAATCTTCTTTATTGGCAGAAAGATGGCTCATATTTACAGTCAGCGTGTCATAAATTAAACCTGGCTTATCTTTAGAACTATAAATAATTTTAGACCCTGCAACAGACTTCAAAGCTTGATTGGCTACAGGTTGCCAGACCGCAATTGCAGCAATATCTGGACTGGCAAAAACTTGTGGAAGCTCATTGGTCATAGAATTGACCAATTTAATGTCACTGGTCTTAATTTTTGCATCTGTCAGTGCGGTACTTAGCAAAAGATGGTCAACCAAGCCCTTTTCAGTAGCAATACTTTTGCCTTTTAAATCGGCAATGCTGTTAATTCCATCTTTTGCGATAATCACGTCATTACCTGCGGAGTAGTCCGTCGCCATAATCATGACGCCTTGAGTGCCCCCAGAAGCTGTGACTAGATTATCTCCATTGGTCACCAGTACTGCATCTAGCTGATTGGCTGCAAAAGCAGAAAGCGATGATGAATAATCAAACCATTTAAATTCAACATTCAGCCCCGCTTCTTTGAGCCAACCTTTTTCAATTGCCACTTGCCATGCAACAAAACCTGGCCAATCACTATAACCAATCGTGATGGTTTTGGTGGCTGTGCTCTCAGATGCACTGTCTTTTGTTTCAGGAATTTTGGCAGTGTTATCACAACCTGCCAATAGAATAGTCGAAACAATAGATGCTGATAAAAACGCTTTTTTAATCATGATGCAGTTTTCCCGATGCTGTAAATGTTTAAACTTGATATGTATGGATTAAGTCATTGAGGACGGTGAACATGGTCACGATTTCAACGCTCTCTGTTTTTCATTTTGTGGAATCGGCGGCATCACTGCATCCATCAGCTCTAAATGCCCTTTGATCACACCTTTCAAAGCAATGAATTGCTGGCTCAGCGCTTTTAACTCTGTAGTTAAGCCTTGCAAAATCATCACTTCTAGAATTTTTTGCTCATCTAACTGAATATGCAGTGAACTGACCACTTGCTCTAAAAATTGTTGCTGCAAGTCCAGCAATTGGACTCTAAGTGGCGTAATACTGGCGTCATAGAGCAAGGTAAACGTCCCCACCATCACGGCGTTACGTTGCTCCTGATCCGCGATCAAATGTTTATTGATCATGTCGACAATCGCTTGAGAACGGCTTTCATAGTGCTGATCAACAATTTTCTGATCCAATGCATCGACAGTTAATTCAGGCACAGTGATGCTGATCCGTGCCAATTTATGTTTCGGCACGCGCTTATCCTTTTTCGGATGGATCTTGTTTGATATAAATGCCCGCTCTAGCGCTTAAGATGGCAACCACGAATTGTTTAAATACGGTGAAGAATGCATTTAAGTCATCTTTGAATTGTTTAGACATTTGCTGCTCCTTTCGGTATTACCAAAAAAGGTTTTTGTAATACCTAGAACCAAGCAGAATACATGCCAATTTTTTTGATTAGACTGACAGCAACAGCGCATTAAAAAGTTTATTTTTTGTGCAAAAAATATTTATATTTTTAAAATTGATACATCCAAGTGCATTTCGGGCTATTCAGCTTGACTTTTCATCCGTCAAAGGCCCAATGTTTACATCCCTATAGGCAAAACACCTATGGAAGTGAAGTCTTATGTCCTCACAACTTTTAGTTTTCTCTCACTTATAAGCAAAAAAAATCGCCAGATGGCGATTTTTTCTTTTATTGATAAACTTTTTGGAACTCACCCAAAATTGGAGCTGAGACGCCATCTTTATACACATATCGAGAGATAATACCTTGATCTGTATAAATATTCATTTTTATCGAATCTGTACCTTTTAACTTACTCATCAAATTTACAGGCGCTAAAATATAATTGGTCGAACGGTTGGTACCTAACACATGATCATGCTCGGTTGGCCCAGTGACAGCAAAAGTTTGGCTTTTTTGTCCATTGGTAAACACGACCTTTTGAATGTCGTATTTATTGTAAGTACTACTCAAATGCATTTTTAACTTAAGCAACTCTTTGTTCGATTCATTCCAGCTCACAGTGACCACTGGACAAAGCTCATTCTGCGCACAAATGAGTAAACCTGTGGTCCCCACATTTTGACGACTCGGGTCTCAGGTTATAAATTTTAAAATTTATATCTCTTTATACAAATATGAAAGAAAAGAACCTGCTGAAAAGCTCGCTACTAACCAAGCACATGTATTCTTTCTAATATGCTCTCAATGAATACTCAACTTTGCAAGCCTATCAAAACAGATGACAGAACATGACGAAGGGAATCAACATCCTTTATACTGGTTCTAAAAGCTCACCAAAGACATAGCCGCCGATGAAATTCTTTAGTTGCGCATCCTGTCAAAACCAAGTCTTTTTTGCCAACTCACAATGTGTGAGCTGCCAAACTACACTCGGTTATATTGCATCAGAAAAAGATATGGGAAGCTTTGAACAACACAGCCCTGTTCTTTGGTTAGCGCTGAATGATAAATACCAGACGAAGCGCTATAAGCCTTGTTATAACTATCAGCATCATCAGGTCTGTAATTGGGTTATACCTGCAGAGAGCAACGACATCTACTGTGAGTCTTGTGTACTCACATATACCATTCCAACTCTCGATAACCCAGATCATATCGTCTATTGGTCACGGCTCGAACATGCTAAACGGCGTTTTCTGTATTTAATGCAACGCCTGAATATTATGCCAAGGCCCAAATATAACGATGATGATCGCTATGGACTCCGTTTTAATTTTCTTATGCCTGAACCAGATCACCCTGTGTTGACTGGACATGCTAACGGTGTCATCACACTCAATGCCAGTGAAGCAGATGTTATCTATAGGGAAACGACCCGTATTAAAATGGGTGAAAACTACCGTACACTTTTGGGACATTTCCGTCATGAAAGTGGTCATTATTATTTTGACCTCATTAAATCGCTACATCCTGAGCTGGTCGACGAGTTCCGTCAGTATTTTGGAGATGAACGTCAAGATTATAGCGCAGCACTACAACGTCACTATGAAGATGGCGCACCGCAAAACTGGGACCAATTTTATGTCAGCTCTTACGCCAGCACACATCCTTGGGAAGACTGGGCAGAAACATGGGCACACTATTTACACATGATGGACACATTGGAAACCGCTTACTATGCAGGATTAATTGTGCGTAATAATCGAAAAGATACGCATGACTTAACCTTTTACGAAAATCCAATCGGCGCTCAAGATTTTGATGTACTCCTCAAACAATGGATGACACTAACTTTTAATTTAAATGCGTTAAATCGCAGTATGGGTTTAGAAGATGCTTATCCATTTACGCTCTCAGGACCAGTCCTCGA
This sequence comes from Citrus hindsii, assembly GCA_004802465.1. Classification (NCBI taxonomy): domain Eukaryota; kingdom Viridiplantae; phylum Streptophyta; class Magnoliopsida; order Sapindales; family Rutaceae; genus Citrus; species Citrus hindsii. Next base: position 54,015 of record QWBT01000949.1, read on the forward strand.
TAAATTACGATTTATACATAAACATGTTTTGGGCAAAGCCTTTGCTCGCCAAATTGCTTGAGCTGAATATAAGCGTTGTTAAGTTATGTCTAGGGACACCAAAGATCGGACCGAATTTGGATGTAACTCGTTAGAAATTATCTTAAAATGAAAGACATCTTTAGCCTATATAGATAACGTCCGTGCTAAAAACTATGCTTTTAACGAGACATCATACTTTCACTCGACCAATCATTTTAGGGCTAACGATTGTTTTCTTGCCGGCCTGCCAGTTGGTCAAAGTCAAAGAAAATAATATCCATCAGGCTATTCGTAGCAAGTCCGAAAATATCTTAACCCACGAACAATTGAGTGCGGAAACCACCAGCTTACTCAAATTACTCAGCGTGACGCCACAGCAATGCAGCGCTGAATTTGAAACATGTTTGAAGCGCTTAAACACACAAACAGATATTGCTGCAGATGAACGCTATGCCGCTTTAAGTGAACTGTATTTGGCCCAAGCTTTAGAGCTCTCAAAACAACGCAACTGTACCCAAGCACAGCCACATAGTGAAAATAATCACTGCTTAGAACAGAGCCTTGAGGCCTTCGACCAGAGTTTACGTTATAGCTATGTGTATTTATTTAAAATGCAAGAAAGCCCAAGTACCCGGGTTTTTGATCAAAGACAAATGCATGTCCGCACTTTTTACAATGTCGCATTGTCACGTTTAATTACCACGGCGTACCGTACGCAGCCTTTTCATCAAATTCCTGCGCAACTCAACGTCCAACAGCGTCAATATATTGTAAATTTAGAACACTATCCCGAACTGAAAAGTAAAACCATTGACCGAGTTCAATCCAGTTATAATTTAAACTTCTCGGGTTTTTATCAAGTCAACCGTCAAGATGGTCTGGGCGCAGAGTTTGTGGTTGTGGCTGAAGCGGATCCTATTCATAAAAATGATTTTATCCTTGACCCGACATCGTTTTATTAAAATAAAACCAATCCCAATCTCCATCCTGCACGTTATTTGTCCGTAACCGCAGCAGCGCAACCTTTAAACCCTGAAAGCAGCATTGAAGATGTGCTTAATGGCAAAGCCATTTTTGAGATTGAGCTATTTAATCCTTATACGCAAAAGTATGTAGAGATTCATCAACAAAAATATATCCTCACGGCGAATTATTCTGTGCCTTTTGCCTACTGGCTGGCAGAAAATAAACTGGGCTCTACAGGCTACTTAACCCTGCTCGATAAAACTGAGCGATTGCGTATGCCACATGTCTATATGCTTGAACCCTACCAACCGAATAAAAAAGTGATTGTACTTATTCATGGTCTCGCCAGCAGCCCTGAAACTTGGGTCAATCTGACCAATAACATTTTGGGGGATAAAGTTTTACGAGAAAACTTTCAGGTATGGCAGGTGTTTTATTCAACCAATATGCCGATTGTTGAAAGCCGCTATCAGATTCATGCACTACTCAAACAAGCCTTTGCACAAGTTCAACCTAACTCTCGCTCAGCCAGTAACGCCGTGCTGATTGGACATAGTATGGGCGGCGTTATTAGTCGCTTACTGATTAGTGAGCACGATATTTCTGAGCAAGTGATTCCACTGTTAAACTATGAGCAATACACCCGATTACAACAATACCCCGTAATTAAAGAACGTTTTCAATTTCATTCTGATTTACCCATTGGACGTGCAATTTTTATTGCTGCGCCTCACCGTGGCAGTGAACTGTCTGACCGCTGGTACATAGAATTGGTGAAGAAAATGGTCAAGTTGCCGATCACTTTCTTTAACCAAGTGGATATACAGCTCAATGGTAGCTCTAGCACCAAAGGCATGGTGCAATCTGGCCCTGACGACTTAAGTCCAAAGTCACGCTTTATGGCTTTAACCAGTAACATCATGCCTGTATCCACAGTTCCTTATCATTCTATTATTGGTAATCACCGTCAGACCAATGACACACATGACATGAGCGATGGTATTGTGCCCTATTCAAGTTCACATTTAGAACAGGCAGTCTCTGAAAAAATCATTAAAGGCAATCATTCTGTGCATGAGGAAGCAGAAACATTATTAGAATTACGCCGTATTTTGAGGCTACACCTTGAGCAAACTCAGGCTCAATAATCAGTGATGCTAAAACTTTTCTACTGTGCTTAGAGATTTTTATCCGAATACTCTAACCCAGCTAAATGAGCATCGAAAACTTGAAAAGTAGCAGTTGTAAAACCTAAGGTACGGAAAGGTTTTGATATACTTGCTTTATCTAAAAATACATACATTTATCTGCTCGGAAATATCATGCACATTAAAAATCAAATTGTACTGGTCACAGGTGGCGCACGCGGTTTAGGTCTTGCAATTACACACGCCTTAATCAATGAAGGTGCTCGTGTAGTCGTGAATTATTTGAACAGCCACGTTGCAGCGCAAACCTTAGTTCAGCAGTATCCCGAGCAGATCTTTATCTACCAAGCAGATGTTACAGACAGTGCACAAGTCAAAAGTATGTTTGACGCAAGCTTTCAACATTTTGGACAGCATATCAACGCCGTGATTAATAATGCGCTCATTCAGTTCGAGTTTAATGGTGAGGCCCGCCCAAAAGTTCATGAGCTACACTGGGAGACTATGCAACAACAATTTGAAGGTGCAGTTAAAGCCGCTTTGAATACAACCCAAGCAGCGCTTGAAGGTATGAAACAAAACCAGTTTGGGCGCATTGTAAACATCGGAACCAATCTGGTACAAAACCCTGTGGTGCCTTATCATGACTACACCACGGCGAAGGCAGCACTGTTGGCATTTACCCGTACCTCTGCACATGAACTTGGTCAATACGGCATTAATATCAATATGCTCTCTGGCGGTTTACTGCAAACCACTGATGCTAGCAAAAGCACGCCCAATGAAATTTTTGATTACATCGCAAGTGTAACACCACTGCGTCGTGTAGTTACACCTGAGGAATTTGCTTCAGCCATTTTAATGTTCTTATCGCCCTATTCTTGTGCTGTGACAGGTCAAAACTTGATTGTAGATGGTGGTTTAGTCAAAGGCTAATCCCTGAACTCTGAATAAGCATGATTAAACCATCCAGTTTTAAAATTCTCGAAGCTTCATCGACTTGAAGCTTTGTTTTAGGTTCAAGTCTTCTTCAAAATCTGCCTATCCAACCAAGGAATACAGTACGATGCTTTCTTTCCCCATTCGGCACCGACTGGCTGGTTTTTACTTTTTTTATTATTCCATTGTGGGCACCTTCATGCCGTTTTGGAGCCTGTATCTTGAAGACCAAGGCTTTAACTACAGTGAAATCGGTATCCTTTCCTCAATTGCGATCATTACCCGTTTTTTTGCTCCTTTTATTTGGGGCTGGATTGCAGATAAATCAGGGAAACGGATGCTCTTGGTCAGAGTTGCAACGTGGATGGAAGCCTGTATTTGGTTCATGATTTTTATCATTCCAAACTCCTTTCAGGCGATCGCCCTGCTCATGCTGATCTTTAGCTTCTTCCAAAACGCCATTCTGGCTCAATTTGAAGGCGTTACGCTATTTTGGCTCGCGGAACAGCGCAGTGCTTTGTATGGAAAAGTTCGAAAGTGGGGCTCGGTCGGTTTTATTGTCGGGGTTTTTGGTATCGGAGCCTTATTAGAAATTTTACCCATCTCTATGCTGCCAGTTTTATTGCTGTGTATTTCTTTTTTGGCCTTTATTTGGTCATTTAGCATAAAAGAGCCGACCACTGCACCCAATTCACAAGGGCAGCTCGAGCCATTATTACCGATTTTAAAAAAACCCGTTGTAGCGGCATTTTTCGGTATCGAGTTTATTCTGCTTTTTTCGCATGCGCCCTTTTATAGTTTTTATAGCAACTTCTTAAAACAAGCCGGTTACTCAACCACAGAAATTGGTTTTTTGTGGGCTGTCGGTGTCATGGCCGAAATTATTATGTTTGCCATTGCTCACATTTTTTTCAAACGTTTTTCATGGCGACTCATGGTGTCTATTTGTCTGATCCTCACGGCGCTACGCTGGTTTATGGTCGGTTCTTTTCCACAAATCTTTGCCATCCAGTTCTTCGCACAAACTATCCATGCCTTTAGCTTTGGCTTATTTCATCTCATCGCGATGCGTATCATTTTCCAAAACTTTAGTTTAGGACAACAAGGACGTGGTCAAGCCCTGTATAGCACCATGTGGGGACTGGGTGTAGCGTCTGGAAGTATTCTTGCAGGACATTATTGGCACAGCCTGTCAGGCGAACATATTTTTATTCTGGCAGGCTGTGCTGTGTTACTGGGTTTGGGTTTTATTCGCTACTTACCCAAAGAAGTTCAAGCTTAAAAAGTTCTCTTCTGATCTGCGCGCATAAATTGCAGCAGTTTCATTAATCAGCTTTCTAAATTTTGATTTCACTGTATTTATGAAACCATGGTTGGGCCTGTTCAAGCTGACTAGCCAGCTGTAATAGCAGATCTTCACGGGCAAAAGGTGCAATAAACTGCGAACCAAGCGGAAGATTGTCAGCATTCCAATACAAAGGTACAGACATCGCGGGTAAGCCTGTGATGTTGGCTAACTGAGTAAAAGGCACCCAACGCAAATTATCTTTCACAATTTTATCGACCAATTTTCCTTGTGCCAGCAGGTGTGCTTTGCCGACTTTTAGTAAGCTTTTTAAAATTGGTTTTTGCCATGATGGGGTAGAAATTTGCCCATTTTTGGGTGCGACTGAAGCTGTAGCAGGAGTCAGATAAAGATCATAATGATCAAAGAATTGGTTCATTTTGGTGACATATACGCCCCAATTATTCAGATTATGAATATATTCTAACGCAGTCGTTTTCGCACCAAAGGCAGCCAAAGCTAAAGAATCCAGCTCAAAATCTCCTGCTGTGGTCGGAACGTGTTGCTTGATCTGCTCTAACATATAAGAAAATTGACTAAACCACGTCGTGATGAAATCTCTGGCCAAAGACATACCATCTATCTCAGGTTGTGCTTCGACCACTGTATGCCCTAAAGACTCCAACAAACGTGCAGTATGCTGCACCGCATCAATTGCATCTTTAGACACTGTGGTTCCGATAGGCGACTGAGTACTAAATGCAATTTTAAGTTTTTTTACAGGCTGCTGTAGACAGGCCAAATAGCTTTGGCTGGGTAGTTCAATTTTAAACAATGAACTATGCTCTGCACCCTGCGTTGCATCTAACATGGCTGCACTATCTCTTACACTTTTACTCAATACATGCTGTATCGCAGCGCCGTGCATTGCCTCACTCATATCTGGGCCCCACGGCGTACGTCCACGACTTGGCTTTAAACCAAATAAACCGCAATACGATGCAGGAATTCGAATCGACCCGCCGCCGTCACCCGCACCTGCAATCGGAACAATTCCTGCGGCCACCGCAGAAGCGGAACCACCCGATGAGCCACCACTGTTATGTTTTAAATTCCAAGGATTATGACAGGCTCCCCAAGCATCTGATTCTGTTATGCCTTTGATACCAAACTCAGGGGTATTGGTACGGCCAAAAGTTAAAATGCCTGTGTTTTCCCAACGGTTTACAATTTCTGCATTATGTTCTGCAATATGGCCCGTGCGTTTAAATGCTTGGCATCCATAAGAGGTTGGATAACCTGCATATTCTTGAAATAAATCCTTTACTAAAAATGGCACCCCAGCAAATGGGCCAGACAATGCATTTTGCGCTCTGTTCTTGGCATAATCATGCATCGGAATAATAATCGCATTTAAAGCAGGATTGGTTTGTTGGCTACGCTCAATTGCAATTTGTAATAATTCAGCGGGATGGATTTGTTTTTGTGCAACCAACTCAGCTAAACCCAGCCCATCATAACGAAGGTATTCAGAAAAATTCATTTTTATCCAAGTATCTATAGTTTTTATTGTTTTATACTTTTACTAAATTTTAACCTATGAGGCAAGTTGTACTTGATTGCGTCCTAAAGTTTTGGCTTGATATAACGCCCGATCAGCACGATTTAACAAGCTCTGTAGACTATTTTGCGTTGGTAAAACTTGATGCACCACACCAAGACTCACCGTCATACTCAAAACAGCATGCGCCACTTGGGTTTTTGAAGTAGCGACAGCACGGCAGATACGTTCTGCAATGATTTGTGATTCAATTTCAGTGGTATTATTTAGCACCACCACAAATTCTTCACCGCCCATACGTGCAAATAAATCCTGCTCACGTAAATTACTTTTTACCGTCGTGGCAAAGCTTTGTAGCAATACATCACCAATATAGTGACCATATTGATCGTTCATTTTCTTAAAGTGATCAATATCTAGCACAATGATACTCATCGATTTAACCAGATTTTCCTTCAATAAGTTTTCAGTTTGAGTGAAGAAAAAACGGCGATTTCCCACATGAGTTAAGGGATCATGGTTAGCCAGATAGAGCACTTCTTTATATAGATCATGACGATTACGACTCACAATACATAAAAGTAAAGGTGCAATCATCAACATGCACAGCCCTATACGCACCGAAATAGAAGTGGCCAAGAAGTTGTCTGCTGTACGTGAAATATAATAAGTCGTTAAACTATGATACGTCACAAAACAAACCAAACTGTTAATGATACTCACATAAAATAAGTTGTAACTTAAAGCCGCCCAAATGAGCCCTGCTAGAGGGAAAAGTAAGGCACCAGGACCAAAGAACAGATGAGTACATGCCACAGAAATTAAAACTGAGAGTAAGGGTAAAACATCGACAAACTGGGTTTCACACTGTCTACGCTTATTCCAAAGATACTTTAATTTCTTCGCTGCAGGAAAGGTCAACATGAGGGGTAAAAGTGAAATACAATTGAGAACTTCCCCCGTCCACCAAATATAAAACTCAGCCCAAAGGTCTTGCGTGCTCATAAAGGTGTGTGGCATATACGGAACGACCGCAACGGCAAATATCGCGCTGGAAAAGCACCCAAGAAAAACACAAACCAAGAAAAGATAAAGAAAATTTAAGCCTTTGTTATATGCACGATAGTCAATTTGTAAATAATGGATAAAGAATAAAGACACGCCTACCGTCATAAAATTGGCGATTGTTAAAGCCAAAGTCAGCTCAAGATGATTCCCAGTGACTAAGTCTGCCGACATATAACCAATAAAAGCGCCCAACCAACCGCCGACATTTCTAAGTGGCCTAAACCGTAAAAATAAGCCGATCAGTACAGCATTAGCTGGCCAAAAATAAGCGAAATATGCAATCGGTCGAGTAAATATCCCAAGCAAGCAGCAAACAAAAATCACCGCAGCAACAATCAAACATGCTCGGCCATGCTGTTTAAAATTCAACGATACTTCTGTGAGCTTAACTGCGTACAAAATATTCCCTCATTTTTACATGAGTTATGATTAAACATCATGTTTTCTACTGTCCATTTGCTTGCAAAGGATGCATTGATGAAAACCATCACAGATTGACAATATTTACTAAATAAACCCTATCGATTGTTCGTTATGGTTTCAATATGATTTTTTGATTTATATCCTGAATCTAGATATTTACGATTAAATGCTGATATCACTCTCACCCATAAAAAAAGCCTCCACATCGGGAGGCTTTTATCATCTTTGGACTTATTTTGCTTCAGACGCTGCCGCTGGTGCTGATGCACCTGCTTCTTCAGACTCTAAAGGTGCAGCATCAATCATCTCTGGACTAACTTCAATATTCGTCACTGGTGTCTCAGTTGCTGAACTTTCCACTGGCGTTTGTTCAGTCTCTTGTTTTTTGTCACTACACGCAGCAAGCGACAGCATCGTTGCAGAAGCTAAAACCACCAAAGCCATTTTCATGTTAATCATTATTCACCTTCACATTAGTCATCAATTGCTTGAAACAATACTACTTATTTTTGCTCAAGTTTAAAGTATTCGTTTGTGAGCAATCTTTTGAAATTAAGGCAGAATTATAACATCATTGCACAAAAATGATAAAACAAGCTCGAAGCAAACTTGTTTTTATCCCTCCAAGGATGCACTCGAATTAAACAGGATATGCTGTCGCGACTTCCTGACTAATCATTGCCGCAGTTGCCGCAGATAGCGTCCAACCTAAGTGCCCATGTCCTGTATTAAAGAACACACGTTCTAGCTTTCCACGGCGTACTACAGGCATCATATTCGGCATCATGGGGCGAAGACCTGCCCAAGGGACCGCATGCTCTGTCGAAACTTTAAAGTTACGATTGGTCCAGTCAACAAGAGGTTGAATCCGATCTGCACGGATATCACGGTTATAGCCATTAAACTCAGCAGTGCCCGCGACACGGAAACGATCTTTACCTAAACGTGAAGTTACAATCTTCGCGCTTTCATCCAGCAAACTCACCCACGGCGCATTTTGCTGACTCTCTTCATCATTCAGCATGACAGTAATCGAATATCCCTTTACAGGATAAACATTGACGCGTTCTTGGACCAATTCAGCCAATTGATAGCTACCCACCCCAGCACAAACCACAACAGCATCGGCAGCCAACATTTCCACTTCATTTGGAAGCAGTTCAACATTTTCTGAACTGGGTTGTAACTTCACTTCAACACCTGATGTTAAATGCTGAATATCTGTCACATCCATACCAAAACGATACTTCACACCTAACTTTTTGGTGACTTCAGCCAAACCCGTCGTGTACTTATGAATATCACCGGTCGCATCACCTTCACAATAAAATCCAGCATAATATTCGCCGGTCAATGTCGGCTCAATTTGCTTAATTTCTTCGTTGGACACGCCAGAACGTTCAAGTCCACCTTTATTGAGTAAATCATTAACTCGAATGGCAACGTCATAATCTTGTTTATTATGATAAAAATGCAAAATACCACGTTTTTCTAAATTGAAGTCGATTGACTCTTTATCCGCAATTTCGAACAAGCGTTGACGAGCCAATAAAGCCAATCGTACTGTTTCATGGGTATTGGCCTCATAATGTTTAATATTACCCAGAAATTCCATTAGCCATGCATATTTATGCACACTAAACGCAGGATTGAGCAATAAAGGGGCAGATTTTTGAGACATCCATTTCATGCCTTTCAGCACTGTCGATTTTTGGTTCCAAACTTCCGCATTGCATGCAGACAGTTGTCCACCATTTGCAAAAGAAGTTTCCATGGCTGGAAATAAATGCCGATCCACAACTGTCACTTGATAACCCAGTTGACTTAATTCATACGCAGTTGTGACGCCTGTAATTCCAGCACCAATGACAACGACATGACACATAGACACCTCCTTTTTATTGTTTGATGTCAAACCCCATCTGTCATGTGTACCTGAGAGCTTCGACCTAAAACATCCCATGATGTTTTAAACCATCCCCTTCGGTGAGTGATTGAACACTTCTCTCCAGAGTTTTTTCATTATTACAGTCCTTTTGCCTGAGAGTTTCCGGGGTCGTTGCTCCTTCGGCGAATGCAGAACATTTCTCTCCTGCAATAATGCTTATTATTCTATGAGCAATTTATATACCATGTAATCACCCGATTGGAAACTGCTCTTAAAGTATTATCTTTCGTTTATTTTTATAGAGCACAACCTCAGCTTAGGGCAAGCGTTGCACTATACTGGCTAACATGACTATCTTTTGCTTCAAAAGAGGACGCATGCTGTCCGACATTAGCGCTATCCTGAGGTCATCTAAACATCTTTGAGCATGGGTACGGTCTATACTCTTCGGATGTTTCATTTTATTTTTACTCAACCTTAAAAGAATGAATGAGTTGTTCTGCATTTTGATAAATTTCTTGCCAATGCGGTAGTAACTCACTGTGAAAGCTTATAGTGATATAACTCGTATTAAACCCATAATTGGGCTGATGTGTATTAAATTCACAACTTGTTGCCCCACTCTTAAAATAAAGACATACAATAGTGAGGCTTACCCCTTTACCTTTACGCTCTTGCCAATACACCTTGTTTCTAACACCGTCATCACTTTTTACCTCTATTTCATAGAGCCCTAAATCTGAGTTAAATGTTTTTGTTTCATCTACCCATATTTCACTCACCTCTTCTCCACTAGAAGAAAACATTCCTTTTCTTAATTTTCTTTTTAACTGACCAAAATAATTAAAGAAGTCTTTACTTCCCCACTCCTCTTTCCAAACGGAACGTTGGTTTAATGCGATTTTGATCACATCTTTATTTTCAGAATCTAGTTTAAAGCCTTCTCTAGATGCTTTCATTTCAGGCCATTTCACTTTCAAAGCAATACTTTGAATTTGATCATCACAGCCTTTAGCCTCGTGTTCTTCTTCGATATTTTTCCCCCAATAATTCACACCTTGATAAGTCACTCTGCCATAATATAAATACTGCTTATCAATGAGCATGTGCTGATCACCAAATTTTCCACAAGCATATAAACGCGCTTTAACTTTTTCAGGGTCATGCATACTGTCGTAGCCGTATATCAACAATGAAATAACCAAAACTGTGAGTAGTGATAAAAATATAATGGTGCCTCGTCTGACTGTGCTAATTTTTTTATTCATATGCCCCTTCTTTTTTCTTTTAAAAATGAACTCTCTAAATGACTTAACCCGAATCACGGATAAGAAATTGACTTGAAAAAGAGAAGAACTAAAGCCATTCACTGTGTGACCACACTAAACTTACGACTCTAACCCTTATGTTCCTTGTGCTATAAACGGCTCATACCCAATTATTCTGTGTTATTGATGATTTCTTTCAGAAACGAGAAAGACTCCAACTCTAAATTTGCTTACTCAGTAAGACCGAATGAAGATTCATCAACGGTTGACCTACATTGGCACTAAATAGGTAAGATGCCGTTTGATGAGTATCGTGATAGCCATAGCGCACATAATATGCCAACAACTCTTTTCTTACATTTAAGATTAGCTTTCATACGCAAATAAAAAAGTCAGACCGAAGTCTGACTTTAATGTGTACTCTTTTAAATATAAAGAGAATTTTCTAGTACTCAATCGGTGCAAATGGTGCAACGACGTCTGCATTTTGAGCACGATGACGCAGAAAGTGATCCATTAAAACAATCGCAAGCATTGCTTCTGCAATCGGAGCCGCACGCACACCCACACAAGGGTCATGACGACCTTTGGTTAATACGTCAGTATCTTCACGATTAATATTAATCGTTTTACCCGGTGTGGTAATAGACGCTGTTGGTTTTAAAGCAATGGCCACACGAATGGTTTGACCACTTGAAATACCGCCCAAGATACCCCCTGCATGGTTCGCAAGGAAGCCATCAGTCGTTAACTCATCACGGCTCTCATGTCCAAACTGACCAGCAACGGCAAAACCATCACCAATCTCAACCCCTTTAACCGCGTTAATAGACATCATGGCATGGGCAATGTCAGCATCTAGACGGTCAAAAACAGGCTCACCCCAACCTACAGGCACTTTTTCAGCCAAAATTTCAAGCTTTGCCCCACAACTGGTGCCTTGCTCACGCAATGAAGTTACCAGTGCTTCAAAACGCGGTACGGCATCGACATCGCCACAGAAAAATGGATTATTAGGTACTTCATTCCAATCCAATTTTTCCGCAATTTCAGTTCCAATTTGGGTCACATGACCACGAATTAAAATACCAAACTTTTCAGCCAAGTATTTTTTCGCAATTGCACCCGCAGCCACACGCATAGCCGTTTCACGCGCACTTGAACGACCACCGCCACGGTAATCACGGAAACCGTACTTTTGTGTATAAGTATAGTCTGCATGTCCTGGACGGAAGCTTTGTGCAATGTTACCGTAGTCTTTCGATTTTTGGTCGGTATTACGAATGAGTAAACCAATTGAAGTTCCAGTCGTTTTACCTTCAAACACACCTGAAATGATTTCAACTTCATCAGGTTCTTTGCGCTGTGTCGCAAATTTAGATGTGCCTGGCTTACGACGGTCTAAATCTTTTTGTAAATCGTCTGCTGTAAGCTCGAGGCCCGGTGGAACACCATCCACAATCGCCATTAAGCCTACACCATGAGATTCACCACAAGTCGTTACACGGAAGAGTTGCCCTATACTATTACCTGCCATGTCTAACGACTCCTTTTATGCTTGAACAGATTGAATGAATAAATCACGGAATTGACGGCATTGAGCTGCGGTCAATGCAAAGATTCCTGTACCGCCTTTTTGGAACTGTAACCAGTAAAAATCAACGGTATTAAAGTTTTGGCGCATTGCCCATTCAGAATTACCCACTTCAATCACGATGAGACCATCTTCAGTTAAGTAATCTGGCGCTTGAGCTAACATTTTACGAACCAAATCTAAGCCATCCTGACCTGCCGCCAGTGCCAATTCTGGCTCATGATGGAATTCTTCAGGTAAATCTGCCATGTCTTCAGCATCCACATAAGGGGGATTCGACACGATAAGATCATATTGATTTTCAGCAGGAATTTTGGAAAACAAGTCAGACTCAAGTAAAGCGACTTGATACTGTTTGTCGTGGTGTTCTGAGTTAATTTGAGCCACTTCTAAAGCTTCTTTAGAAATATCTGTTGCATCTACTTCGGCATCTGGGTACGCATAAGCCAAAGCAATCGCGATACAACCAGAACCCGTGCACATATCTAAAATACGTTGTGGCGTTTTCGGATTTGGGTTTTCTGGCAAGTTATTGACTGCCTCACCCATTTGGCCATTTTCACCTAAGCAATAAGGCGCAAAACGGTTTTGAATCAATTCTGCAATCGGTGAACGTGGAATCAGTACACGTTCATCGACATAATATGGTTTGCCATCAAAATATGCCAAATTAAGCAAATATGAAGTCGGTACTTTTTCATTAATACGACGTTCTAATAAGCTTAAAACTTCTGTCTTTTCACTTGGTAGTAGCTTCGACTCTAAGATTTCAGCATCCGCATTCCAATCTAAAGATAAAGTCTGTAACACCAATGCTGAACTTTCAGCAAAATAGTCTTCTGTACCTTGACCTAAATGTGCATCGTATTGACGTAATGCTGTCACTCCAAAACGGATAAAATCACGAATTGTGCTTAAGTTTTCAGCGGCTTCCTGTATATGTTCAGGGCTAATAGTCGGGCGATCCACTAAAGGCGTCTCCAAGGTCATAATAAAAACGCCTTATGATACCCTGTTTTTCTATGATTTATAATGTTTTGATGCACAGCAAACACATTTTCATACGCTTTGCGCTTATTTGCTTATACGGCCTGTACGTGCTTCGTACATATCTGCACGGGTTTGTGTCATTTGCATCAGACACGAAATACGCTGTAATTCAGTCTTTTCATTTTTCACGATAGGTTTGTTATTACAAATCTGATCACGCTGCGCCAGCCATTGCTGATGAGACTGTTTAACCAGTCCTTGCTCTTCTACAGGAGCCTTCGCTAAATACGGCTTAAATACTTTCTTTAAGCGTTTTTTTTGTACTTTATATTCTTTACTCATGCATGCATCAATTTCACTCAACACATTGCCAGTTTGCTTCATGCATGCCTCATATTTTTTAGTTGGGCCCATTGCAAAGGCTGAACCACTGAATAATCCCACAACAAGCAACGCACTGAATATTTGTTTCAATTCCTTTCCCCAAAGCAAATTTTCTTCATTCATTTTTTAATCTAGTCATTCACAACATCTAGGTGCTGTAGCGCTTTAATATAACATCCTATTTTGTATGAACATACTAGCCCCCTATAAAATTTCCACTGCACAGCTTTTTACATGAAGTCACAGGCTTTGCATTGAAACCTGATCAAACAGCCTTATTATAAAGTGAGTTCTTCTGCCAATATTCCCCAAATTTATGAGTTATAAACACAACAATTTAATGGCGATGCGTGAACGCTATTGGAATGACACCGAAAACAATCATGTCGACACTGAAAAAGCCTATTTCCAGAAGCTGTTACAGCAGCAAGGGATCTATGAATGTGCAACTATTGAAGATGCTCGATACTTCTTTTTTAGCCTACCGAGCATCATCATTGTTAAAGGTTATGCACATGGGTTTATGCACCAACCAGTACAAGAGATGATCCTGCAACACATACAAACGCATAAAGATGAATTGATTCAGAAAAATACGCTTAAAGTAAAATTTCGCATGTAACAATCCCGATTAGGCTATATTTAGATGGTTGCTTATCACTTATGGCCTTTTTTAACTCGAGATTCAGCAAGTTGAACTTTTTTAATACGTGAATACACGATATTATCCGTTACAATCTAAAATGCTGCCCTTGCTGATGAAAGGATTTTACTGAATTATGTCAGATCACAACGATAAGCTTAAACAACTGAAAACCTCCTCTATGGATCGTCGTTTATCGATTGCCAAAGCTTCGTTGCTTGCTGGAACACGTTGGGCTGCTTCTAATGCGACAACTATGTTTTCTAGCGAAGAAGAAAAAGAAAAGAAACGCAAAAAAGCAATGAAAGAACAGGCCGATTATCTTGTTTCTGAAATAGGCAAACTTAAAGGTTCTATCGTTAAAATTGGCCAAATGATGGCGCTTTATGGTGAACACTTTCTACCTGAAGAAATCACGCAAGCCTTAAATACTTTAAATAATCAAACAGTCGCTTTAGCGTGGCCTGCGATAAAACAGCAACTGCACAGCCAGTTGGGTTCTAAACTAGATGATTTAACCATCGATCATGAGCCACTGGGCACTGCATCACTGGCACAAGTCCACCGTGCAACGCGTAAGTCTGATGGTTTAGAGATGGTATTGAAAATTCAATATCCAGGCGTTGCTGAAGCCATTGATTCAGACATGAGCCTGTTCAAAAACATGCTTAAACTGACACGTATGGTGCCGCAAACACGCGAGTTCGACCAATGGTTCGATGAAGTTCGTGAGATGATGCACCGTGAAGTGAATTATAAAATTGAGGCTGCAACCACACGCCGCTTTGCTGCTCGCTTAAAAGAAGACCCTCGCTACATCGTGCCGCAAATTATAGATGGCTACTGCACAGACCAAGTATTGTGTATGACATTTGAACGTGGCGTGCCGATTAACAGCCCTGTCATGCTGTCTCTGCCGCAAGAACGTCGCAACAAACTTGGCGAAGCATCGCTTGAAATTGCGGTACGCGAGATTTTTGAATGGGGTGAAATGCAGACCGATCCGAACTTTGGTAATTACCTCGTTCGCTTAGGCAATGGCAATGACATCTTGGACAAAATCGTTCTGCTTGATTTTGGCGCAATACGACAGTTTGATGAACACTTACTTGGTGTTGCACGCAAGCTCATTCATGCTGGGTTTAATCATAGTAGTGAAGAAATGGTTCAAGCGATGACAGGCTATGAGTTTTTCGACTCTATCCCTCAAAGCATTAAACCCGATATGGCTAAAGTCTTCTTACTCGCAACTGAAGCATTCAGCAGCCCAAGCAATAACCCTGACTTACCGACTGGTGTTATGGATGAACACTTTGCTTATGACTGGAAAGCAAGCCAACTTCATAGCCGTGTAATGCAGCAAGCTTCAAAGTCGATGGCATCTCGCTATTTCAGTGTTCCACCCAAAGAGTTTATGTTTATCAGCCGTAAATTCATTGGTGCTTATACCTTTATGACTGTGATTGAAGCGAAAACCAATGTTCGCGCAATGGTCAAAAAATTTATCTAAAAGTACATTGACCAAAATGACGCGATGTCATTTTGGTCAATTGATCAATCATTTCAACTCCAAACGATTCAATAAAAAACTTAAAAAAGAAAATATTAGAATAATTTAAAATACACCACATACCGTTTATCTTTGACAATACATCATGTCAGTCATGACATAGTTATTCGTATGCCGATATGTCAGCATAAAACCACAGAATAATTCTGCTGGATGAAAATAATGACAAATATGGTAAATAAGGCGCAGGGATTTGGCTTATCACTGATCACAAAAATGGCAAGTAGCGACGTACTTGACCAATTAAAACTTAGAAAATTTGTGGAGAAATCGCTATATCAAGGCTCAAAAGCGGGCTATAAGACTTTATCAAAAACACAAAAAGCCTTTAAAGCAAATAAAGATCTACATAAACAGCGACTCAATAATCAAGAAAAATCATTGTTTGATCTGAGCTATTCTGAAGATCAGCAAATGACCATCGACACCATGTCTCAGTTTGCCGCCGATATACTTTACCCATTAGCTGCAAGTGCCGATCAAAATGAAACTTTTCCAACAGAACTTTGGCAATATATCGAAGAGCTAGGTCTGAACTTTTATGCTTTGCCTGAGGCACACGGTGGTGTCGCTGCTGAGAAAAATATTCTGAGTAATGTGCTTATTGCGGAGCATTTGGCCAAAGGTGATTTTAGTTTAGCCGCTGGTATGCTCTCTACCTTTAGTGTGATTAATGCCGTTACACAATGGGGTTCTGAGCAAGTACAAGCTTTATATTTAAACAGTTTTGCGCAAGACAGTAGCATTCGCGCTAGCTTTGCAATTCAAGAAGCTACGCCTGCTTTTAATCCTTACCAGTTAAAAACCAAAGCCATTTCACGTGCTGGCCAGTATTTTATTCAAGGTGAAAAGACACTTGTACTATTGGCTGAAAGTGCAGATATTTTCCTTGTCAGTGCCGAACTTAATGGCCAAGCTGAAGTTTTTATTCTCAGACGGGATGAAAGTATTCAGTTTAAAAAATCTCCCGCTATGGGGCTCAAAGCAACCGAAACAGCAACTTTAATTTTTAATCAAACCCCTGCTTTACGCTTAGGTGATGAAGATTTCAACTACACGGCATTTTTAGACCTCGGCAATTTAATGTGGTGTGCAATGGCGGTCGGCACATGTGAAGCGGTCAAAAAATATTGTATTGAATATGCCAATGAACGTACCGCCTTTGGTGAACCAATTTCTCACCGTCAAAGTGTTGCTTTTATGATTGCCGATATGGCCATCGAAATTGATGCCATGCGTATGCTCATTCTAAATGCCGCAAGTCTAGCTGAATCTGGGCAGACATTTCACCGTGAAGCCTATTTAGCACGTTTACTTTGTGCCGAAAAAGCCATGAAAATTGGCACCGATGGTGTACAGATTTTAGGTGGACACGGATTCACCAAAGAACATCCTGTTGAGCGTTGGTATCGTGATTTACGTGCAACAGCAATTGTTCACTCTGGCCTACATGCATAATAAAAAGGAAAACTGGCATGAATTTACAAAACCCTAAAAAATTTAAATTACTGATTGATCAAGCCAACCAAGTGGCCATCAATGTACTTCGCCCTATCTCCCGAAAATACGACAAAGCTGAACACAGCTATCCTAAAGAACTGGATATGCTGGCATCTTTGGTCGATGGTATGAATGAGGGTGGTGAAGGTATGAATGCGGGGGCTGCTGTCGGTAAGCGAGGTACCAATGAACAAGGCAATAAAAATGGAGTGAATCTCTCTACCGCTTTAAGTGTAATTGAAATGTGTTATGGAGATACCGCTTTACTCCTATCAATGCCCCGCCAAGGTCTAGGAAATTCAGCAATTGCAGCTGTTGCCAATCAAGAGCAGTTAGAGCGATTCAAAAATACATGGGCAGCTATGGCAATCACTGAACCAAACTGCGGCTCGGACTCTGCCGCTATTCGCACCACTGCAACAAAAGATGGTGATAATTACATCTTAAATGGTGAAAAAATTTTCGTGACTTCAGGTGAACGTGCTGATGCTATCGTTGTTTGGGCAACTCTGGATAAAAAATTAGGTCGTTCAGCGATCAAATCTTTTGTGATTCCTAAAGGAACTGCTGGCATGACAGTAGAACGGTTAGAGCATAAGCTAGGAATTAAAGCCTCTGATACCGCAGTTATTCGTTTAATCGACTGCCAAGTACCAGCCAACAACCTATTGGGAAATGCAGAAATTGACATTGCTAAAGGCTTTGCTGGCGTGATGGAAACTTTTGATAATACCCGTCCACTCGTTGCAGCGATGGCTATAGGCTGTGCTAAGGCCTCACTAGAACGTATTAAAGAGATATTCAGCGATTACTTAGATCCTCAGTATATAACACCATACTTACAGACGACTCATATTGCGAGCCAAATTTATCGTATGGAAGCCGAATGGGAAGCGGCACGTTTACTGACCTTAAAAGCTGCATGGATGGCAGATAACAAAAAACCGAACTCAAAAGAAGCCTCTATCTCCAAAGCCAAAGCTGGTCGAATTTGTAATGAAATTACTCTTAAGTGCGTCGAACTTGCGTCAACAGTCGGCTACAACGAAGATGAGCTTTTAGAAAAATGGGCCAGAGATTCTAAAATTCTAGATATTTTTGAAGGTACGCAACAAATTCAGCAACTTATTATTGCACGCCGTGAACTCGGGAAGTCATCAAGCGAATTGAAATAATATAAAACATCTTATTTAGATATGTTGATGCCATGGTTTCTCTAAATAAAGAATCATGGCTTCACATTGAAAGTAATGTAAATAAGAAAGCGTTGGACTTAGATTCATG
>QWBT01000957.1:0-41800 GCA_004802465.1 Citrus hindsii
TTCATTTATAAAGCTGAATAATATATTTCACTCGGTATAGCTGTGGATTAGCTTTCTCCACCAAATCAGATCAATTTTATAAATGTTTTAAAAAGTACGATAAACCTTCAGGTGCACGTCCATTTAATCTACTGCTAGTGGTGACGCGAACCAAATTACTCCAAGTGATTTTGCAACATTGCTTAATAAATTTTTCAATTAATGAGACATCCTCATGACAAGGAATAGGTTCAAAGCCTCCCGCCTTAATATAGGCTTCGGCACTAAAGCTTAAATTCGCCCCATGTATATGTTGATGATTCATCATGTCCTGATAATGCGTCAGATATTTTTGCTGTTGTTGTATTGATAAGTGACTAAGATCATCCAGTATAACGATTCCACAAATGGCATCTGTTGGTTGATGTCGCATTTGGCATAGTAACCAATCAGGATCTACAATTGTATCAGCATCCGTGCAAGCGACCCATGTAACTCCTTGATCGATTAGCTGCCTAATGCCAAGGTCTCTGGCCTTGCCCACACAAGCAAAATTACATTCAAGCCAATTCATCTGATGTGACTTTACAATCATGAGGGACTGGTCAGTACAACTGTCTAAAACCACTAGAATCTCGACCTGACCGTGACCTATATGCTGTATAGCGTGTTTAATTGACTGCAAACAAGCGGATAAATTTTGTTCCTCATTATGGGCTGGGATAACAATACCTATTTTCATACTAAGCCCTGTTGTTTTGCCAAAGATGAAGGATTTACCGTCCAGATATCAATGATGAAATCTGGATCATTCAAACTTAAATAATGAGTGAACAACAAAGATTGTTTTAAACAATGATGGACTTGATAAGCATCTAGTTCAAAATCCTGAATGGCGTGACGCCAGTGACAACACAGAATTTCACCTTGTGGCGTTAAACTGTCTTGGAGCTGATCGATCAGTTCATGCAGTTCATTGCGTGATAAGTAATAGGCCACTTCACTGATGACAATCAGATCAAATTTCTGTTCAGGAAAATATTCAGGAATTTTTTGGTGTTGAACGCTCACATGCTTCAAATTCTCTAAACGTTTAGAGGCCCAATGAACAGCATGTTCAGAAAAATCTAGACATAAAAGCTGATCAGCGCGTTTGGCTAAATGTACACTTAAATGGCCATTGGAACAGCCGATTTCCAACACTGATGAATAATGCTGTTGAGTAAGCAATGCCAAACAAATCTGCCTTTTACGAGCTTCATACCAATGTAAATCATAGCCCCAAGGGTCGTTATTGTGATGATATAAGGCTTCGAAATATTGACTAGAATCATTCACAAAGATAAACCTCCCAAGGCATTAACAAACGTTCGATGATTGCTGGAGATAAAATCGCAGAATTGCCTGTACTTTCATCAGCTTCAATCTGACTCTTAAACTGCATGATGGCCCGACGTTTTTTGATTAATTGAGCCTGAGTTAAGTTGTAAGCTCTAGCCTTTTGCCAGTTGATACGCGGATCTAGTGGTAGCGCCCAATGCCAAGCCCAGATCAGCACGTGTAAATATGACATGTCATGAGCTAGAGCAAATGCCTGTACAGTTTTTCCTACCGCTTCATGATCTGGATGCCCATCCTGTGCATAGCTACAAATTAAAATATCTTCCGCTTTAACCAACTTGTCTAATTCTTGCCACAGATGTTCCCTGTGCAAATGAATCTGCCCATCTGGTAAATTTAGTGCAATACGTTGAACATATTCAGAAATATCTAGACGCTGTAAGGCCGCCAAGCTTTCTTGTGGGCGAATTTGATCTAATTGATCTGGGCTGTATTTGGTTGAATGTGGATGGCTTTGTGTCCCATTACTTACGGCCACGATCACCAACTGACAATTCAACATAATTAATTGTTGCATCAAGCCGCCACACCCCAGTATCTCATCATCTGGATGGGGTGCAACAATCAAGATTCTTTTAGACTGAAATTTTTTAAAATTGAGTAGAGAAAGCGGCTGCTGCTCAAATGCATGCAGCCATTGTTCTCGGGAGGTCCCTTGCCCTTCAATAATACGATCTTCGACTAAAGGATGTTTTAGAGCTGCCATGATATTTGCTCCTGTAAACATCGTTCAGCAATTTGCTCATCATCGAATGCCGCATGACTTTGCCGAATAAATACAGGTAAATCAGCCATTAGGCTGGCAAAAGTTGCTTGTTCACAAAAAGGCCGTGCTCCAAGCGCTTTTCCTACCCCTTCAATAACCTCCAAACAGCTTTGTTCTGCCTGCGCACGCAAGATCCGTACATCCCGTTCATGGCTAAGCTTGGGTTGGCTATCAATCAGTTGCGCGATATATTGGAAATATTGTCGGGTTACAGCAAGTCGAGTTACCAACCGCCCTAAATACATTTTCTTAAAAGGATTAGGGGCTTTAAGGCAACTTTGTTGTAGCTCATCCACTAACCGCACCGCGGCACCGTACCAGCAAGCTGCAACACCCGCAGCACCATGCCAGAAACCAACCCGATCAAGGTAGTCATTGGGGTGACCAATGAGTTTGACTGCTATCTCTTGAAAATTGACTCTTGCGGTCTGTGTTCCCTTCATGCCTATAGCTTGCCAGTGAGCCAGATCAATGGTGATCAAGGATTGGTTGAGGTCAATAATGCAGAGCTGAGATTGCCCCTGTTGATCTTTAAAACTGATTAATGCTTTATGAATAAATTCAGCGCCTGAACACCACGGCTTAATTCCATTACAAAGCCCATTTTCGACCTGTAACGGCACGGGTCCACCATCGGCAGCCCAAACAGCCCATGTCTCCTCATTGATTTCATGTTGATAACCGAGTTCATGCAAAATACTTAAAGCATCAAAATGGGACTCAAAAAGCTTTGCTAAACTTAGGTCAAAGCCAGCTATCTGGGCAAAAATTTGCCAGCGTTGATAGGTTTGTCCCGAAGCAGGGTCAGGCAATCGTCCAACAGAATGAATCAACTGTTTCAACACAATTGGACGTTGAGTTAGCTTTTCTTCAGCTGAATACTGCTCAAAGCGATTTAATATGTCTAAAGTTGAGCTTTTTATAAATATTTTTCTATTCATTCTTAAAATGTTAATTCAAATGAGTTTATTTAAACAATAATTGAAATAATCTGTTTAGTTAAATAGATAAATTGTAATGAAAAGATAATTATTCGTAATTATTTAACTATTTATTTCTTTTTGTTTCATTGTTAACTAAATAGTAGGTTTAAGTGAATCTATAAAATCATCATGTAAGGATTATTTAAAATCCAACAATTATGAGGAAATAAGCAGTAGCTTAAAGGCTTCTGTGTTGTAATGTTTATAAAAGAGGTTTAAGAAATGAGTACTTTAAATATTCAAGATATTAAAAAACATTCAGATGTAATTGCTTCTTGTGGTACCAAAGTCGGAACAGTTGATCATCTCGAAGGTGATAGCCAACTCAAACTGACGCGTGATGAAAATGATCAGCATCATCTGATCCCAACGGCATGGATTGGTGAGGTCAAAGATGACAAAGTAGTTCTGATTAAAAATTCAGAAGAAGTTAAGCAACAATGGCAAGCTATTTAAATTATCGTAAAATAAAGAGTACGGCTAGAATTTGATCGTACTCTTTATTTCTTTGTAAGTAATTTCAAAAAAGCCCTAAGCCTTCGCAATGTCCGTTTGAATCAAAGGTGTTTCATTTCATACGTGTAAAAAATAGCGAGATGCAATCTATTTGTCATAGACTACATCTATTCTGTATAAATTAATAAGTTAGCCTACTCTTATTTAAAATTACTGCCTAAGAATGGGAAAATATATTCAACTACTTTTTGCGTAGCCCATAAACCAATCTCTTGGTGATGTTGATGTGGAGCTAAATATGGCATCAATTTGCTAATTTTATGTCCAGTATTTGTAGATATCTGAATTTGCTGCTGTAACAGCAATAATTCCTTTTCTGACAAATAACTAAAATCATTTAGTTCTATAAAGTTTTTTATATATTCTGTATTTACTGGGTTAATGCGTCTACTTGAATTAGCACCAGCAATCCAATCATAAATAAAAGCTTTTTCTGCAGCAGAGAAAACTCCAAACATTTTCCCATCTTCATCATTGATCATTTTCCAAAATCGGCTATGTTCAGGATCTTCGTTAAGCTTAATCCATCCTATTTTTGTTAGCTCAAGAATGAATTCCTCAACCTGATCTTCTTCTGATAGCCATGAATTTACAGACTTATTCTTAAACTTGCATTTCTCATTATGCATGTGCTTTCCAACCAAAGCTTTGCTCTTGAAAATGTCCAGAACCACTCGCTCAGTATTTAGGTTCTTTATTATTTGAACTGAGCTAATTCCCCGATTATTCAATAAAAAGCCTATCTTTAATTTACGAATAAATTCGGATTGATTTGGGTAACGTTTGGCTAAACATTTGATCGCATTTGTAGCTAATTGAGCATGTCCATTATCAAAGTTATCAATTGTAATGTGTAGGTTAAAATATTTGGAATCAATACCTAACTCTTTAAGTTCATAATTTGTAATCAGTAAATGAAGTGGTAGTTGTTCGTATCCAAAATTAAAACCTGCAATCTCGGGTATAAAATCTGATGGAGCATAAGCTAAAGCCAATTGTATTGCTGACTGGTGATAGTATTCATCAGGTAAATTCATTGAAAATTGATGAAGACCAAGTGATAGAAGTAATTTATTGAAAATTTTTACATGGTTACTTTGACTAGAACCTAACCCCAACTCCTCAACATATATCTGTATAAAGTCTCTAAAAGCTGGATCATTCCAGTACTGCGTAAAGCTATAAAGCCAAGCACCGTCTACACGTTTGGTCGGTGCTACTTTGTATAAAAATTCATAAGCTTTACTTGTAGTTCCAAAAAACTCCCTTGCACTCCCATTTTCACGCCTTTCTAAGTACTCTTTGTAATGCAAGCATTGCGTTTTATTATGTTTCTGCATCCAGACTGCCAATTGATCAACATTAGTAGGAAAATCAGAGAAATCACTATCCAAATGAAGTATTTCGTTTTCTAGGAAATGATAAGCTTTCAACTCTTTTTCAGAACGTGACATTGATGGATCTAAGAAAAATTGTGTTATTTCAAAATATTTCTGATGGGCATCGGTTATTAAATTTAAAATTCTCTCTTTTACTGCAGTAGGCATTATAATTCTCTCGCGGTAAATAACTTATACCAACATAATTGACACTTGTACTTAATTAATTAACAACTTTGAAAAGAAACGTTAACAAATGTAATCCTTTAGTTTATTTAGTTTTAAAATACAAAAATTTAAGTAAATAATTATAATATTTGAAATAAAGAAACATTTCACTATATGTGATTTCAATCACATTCATTAAAATTAAAAAAATATGGTGCTTAAAATTAGTGAAAAAGCATTTTATCTAATTTATAAAATTGTTAACTGTATTTATTGAAATGGCTTTGTTGCACAAAGATTTGAAATGCAAAGCGCCCCTAATTGAGCCAAATTTAAGGCGTAACTTGGGTAAGTGGTCGACCTAATTCCGTAAATCTGTTAAGGACTGCTACACGTGCATGGATCTCATTCACTTGGCTATCAAAACTCCTTGCACTGAGTTTATCTCCTAATAATTTGATGCAATGCATCTTAGTTTCAACCAAACTTCGCCGATGATAGCCTGACCATTTTTTCCATAGTGTCCTGCCTAAACGTTTAATTGTTCGAAGTAATTCATTTCGCTCTAGCGAGCTACTCTTTGTATCTTTCCATTGTTTCGCATTTTTTCTAGGTGGAATCACCGCATGCCCTTGCCGA
The DNA here is from genome assembly GCA_004802465.1 of Citrus hindsii. Classification (NCBI taxonomy): domain Eukaryota; kingdom Viridiplantae; phylum Streptophyta; class Magnoliopsida; order Sapindales; family Rutaceae; genus Citrus; species Citrus hindsii. The sequence continues at coordinate 5,832 of QWBT01000957.1, forward strand.
TCTGCAATGACCTGACGGCATTGCTTGGTGTCATAAGCTCCATCGGTATAAACAGAGTCAATCCGCTCATCTTGTGGAATCTGATTAAGTAAATCACCAAGCACCTGTGAATCACTGACATTATTGGTTGTAAGCTGAACTGCTCGTATTTGTAGGGTTTTAGCATCTATACCAATATGAAGTTTACGCCATTGGCGACGATATTCAGGTCCATGTTTCTTGCGTTTCCATTCGCCCTCACCTAGAAACTTCATGCCTGTAGAGTCCATGAGTAGATGCAGCCCATCGCTACTTTTTTGGTAGCTGATTACAATATCAATATGCTTTTGTCTTCTACAAAGCGTGGTGTAATCTGGAGCTATCCAATTTAATCCGCAAAGTTTAATCAGACTTTGCACAAAGCCAGTGACCATACGTAAAGACAGACGGAATAAGGATTTAATCATTAAGCAGCATTGGATGGCTGCGTCGGAGTAGGTTTGATTTCGCCCTTGTTTGCCTTTTGATGGCGCATACCATTGCGTAGCAGGATCAAACCAAATGGCAATATTTCCGCGACTCATGAGTGCTCGGTTATATGCGGGCCAATTGGTTGTGCGGTAGATTTTGTGTGTAGGCTTCTTCATTTGAAAATTATATCGCTAAAAAAGCCTTTACAGATAGGTTTGTGCAACAAAGCCTATTGAAATTACAAGCACTGCTATTATTTCTGTCGTTATTCTGTTGATATCCTACACGGATTTTTCTTTTTTTTAAAATTAAAAAAAATCAATAAATTACAAACACAACTCCAATCAAAAAGATATAAATCTGAATTAAGAATAAAATTAAACATTGTTAGCCTTTTGTAAAAAACAAAATATATATTTCCATTTATTATCAATACCTAAACTTTTAAAACAAACACAATTTAACTCAAAAATTAAAATGTAACACCTCTGATGTTTTTTAAAACACAAATTATGATATTAATAATAAATCTACTGATCAATTAATGTAGATTAATTCTAATCTTATGAGGTTCAGTAAAATGACTAATCAAAATCAACAGCAGAAAAATCAGCAACAGCAGCAGCCAAATCAACCGCAAAAAAAGCCAGATCAGCAACAACAGCAACAGCAACCAGACCAACCGCAAAAAAATCCGAATCAGCAAAAACAACCGAACCAAAACCAGAAAAATGACCAACACGCTCAACAGAAATAATAGTTTTTCATGTTGAATAATATTATTAAATTCTTAAACTCATTCATTAATTAAATCCAACTAAGAATTTTTTTTGAATTCTTAGTTGGATAGAATTGGAGTTCATTATGACTATCAATGACCATCAAGACGAAAACCCAATCAAGCATGATTGGCGTACAGATTATTCAAACCGCCCATATTACGGCGATATCCAACGAGAACTTCCTGATGTAGATTATGACCGTGATCTTCGTTCAGCCTATGAATTAGGTGAGCATGCCCGAAATGAGCGTGGTACTGATGCACGATTTGAGGATTCAGAAAGTGATCTAAAAGTAAAATGGGAAGAACTAAAGGCTGAATCACGCTTAAAGTGGGAACAAGCCAAACATGCGATTAAAGATGCATGGGACAAAATGTAAGCCAATATAATGATAATGAGCCTTTTAGGCTCATTATCAGCACATCTAAATAATAATTAAATAGGTGTAAAATGGACTTTATAAAAATACTATTAGCTGATACTACATTTACTTTTGCAGCAGAAATTGTACTTCGTAGTGTCTTGATGTACTTCCTGATTATCTTAGTTTTAAGATTTTCTGGTAAACGTGGTGTTAGGCAACTTTCCATCTTTGAAATCGCAATTATTCTTAGTTTAGGATCTGCTGCTGGCGATGCTATGTTCTATGAAGAAGTTCCGATCATACATGCTGTCATCGTTTTTGCAGTAATTATGGCTTTATATCGCTTAACAACTTATTTAATGATGAAATCCGATGCTATTGAGACCGTATTGGAAGGTCGACCTATATACATCGTCAAAAATGGTTTACTGATTGTTGAGGATATTAAGCAAGAAAAGTATTCATACGATGAGTTCTTTGCTGAAATGCGCCAAAAAAAAATAGAGCATCTCGGACAAGTTAAAATAGCACTGCTTGAGACTGATGGCTGCCTAAGCGTGATCCCATATTCTAAAGAAAATATAAAATGGGGCCTTCCTCTGTTTCCCGATGAATACCAAATCGCAGATCATCATAATGTCGATCACTTTTATTCTTGTATGTTGTGTGGTCAAACCCAACGTTTAAATCATTTAAATGAAGAATGCCCTCGCTGTCAAAATACAAAATGGGCTAAATCCTGTTTGTATTGTGAGGAATATCAAAATTAATAAGCTTTTGTTTTGACTTAGATTAATTCAATATTATTTAAAATGAATAGTTTAAGCGAACAAAAAATACACATTTCTTTACCTTACTCAAAGCGTAAATACTTAAAGTTTATATGGGTATCTTTGATCCAAAAAAGAGTTTTCTTGCAAGTAACTCATATTCGATTGTAGATAACCTATTAAATTGTATAAGCACAAAATATCCGTCAACAAATAAGCCATTAACTTACGTGAAAATAAATACTTATTTTCATAAAACTTTATAAAGCAAATGTATAAGAGAATGTGATATGAAAGAACCAAATACACCAAAAATCGACCAGCTTTCTGAGGAAGCATACGTGGATCCTATAGGTAAAACTCTTACCACTTCTTTAGGTGTTCCCGTAGCTGATAATCAAAATAGTCTAAAAATTAATGAGAAAGGCCCTACTCTTCTCGAGGACTTTCTTCTAAGGGATAAACTTATTCATTTTGATCGTGAGCGTATTCCAGAACGTGTTGTACATGCTCGAGGGGTCGGTGCTCATGGTTACTTTCAAGCTTATACCGGTAATGAAAAATGGACTAAAGCTAAGTTCCTAACGGACACAAATAATCGAACTCCTATCTTTGTCCGTATTTCTACAGTTCAAGGTGGGCGAGGTTCGGCTGATGTCGTTCGAGATGTACGAGGTTTTTCTATAAAATTTTATACTGAAGAAGGAAATTATGATTTGGTGGGGAATAATATCCCTGTCTTCTTCATTCAGGATGCTATTAAATTTCCGGACTTTGTTCATGCAGTAAAACCAGAAGATGCCAATGAAGTTCCAACTGGTCAATCTGCCCATGATACTTTCTGGGATTTTATTTCTTTAAACACCGAAGCATCACATATGACTACTTGGATAATGTCTGATAGAGCAATTCCAAGAAATCTACGCTCTATACAAGGTTTTGGTGTTCATACATTTAGATTGATTAATAAGAATAATGAAGCATTCTTAGTGAAATTCCATTGGACTCCAAAGCAAGGGGTAGCTCAAGTCGTCTGGGATGAAGCTCTAAAAATTAATGGCAAAGATCCCGATTTTCACAGACGTGATCTGTGGGATGCTATTGAGCGTGGCAATTACCCAGAATGGGAATTAGGCGCACAAATTTTCTCTGAAGAAGATGCAAAACAATGGGACTTTGATGTCTTAGATGCTACAAAATTAATCCCAGAAGAACTTGTACCTGTCACTCCACTAGGTAAATTTGTTTTAAACAAAAATACAGATGATTTTTTCGCAGAAACAGAACAAGTTGCTTTTAGTCCTGCAAATATTGTCTCAGGTATAGATTTTAGTAACGATCCCCTTTTACAAGGACGGCTATTTAGCTATACGGATACTCACTTACACAGACTAGGTACGGTAAATTTTAATCAAATTCCAATTAACAAACCCGTTTGTCCTTTTCATACGAATAGACGAGGTGGTTATGCTAATCACGAAGTTTATAAAGGAAAGGCAAATTATGAACCTAATTCTGTTGATGAAAATTGGCCAAGAGAATCACCTAATGACAGTGGTGCCTTCAAGACACATCCTGAAGAAGTACAAGGCAGCAAACTAAGAGTTCGACCAGAAAGTTTCGCTGATCATTTCTCGCAAGCCACAATGCACTACCATAGTTTGGAAAAACATGAACAACAGCATATTAAGGATGCATATTCTTTTGAATTATCTAAGGTTAAATCGGAAGATATCCGCAGACGTGTAGTTTACGCTGTCTTAGCTAATATTGACTTGGACTTAGCTGAATATGTTGCGAAAGAGCTAGGTATTAAAACTCCCCCTAAACAGCAAGATAGTCTGCACCAACCCGTAATTGCATCTTCGAAAAGATTAAGTACCTCATCTTTTCCTGCATCTGATATTAAACAGCGAAAAATTGCCTTGCTCGTTCATAACGGTGTAAATGCGTCATCAATAGATGATATTAAAATATGGGCTGAAGCCGAAAAAGCTATTGTGGAAACTTTAGCACCGAACGCAGCCCCTGTTAAATCTTGTGATGGCAATGAAATACCAGTAGATGGAAGACAAAATGGCGAGCCTTCAGTGACTTATGATGCCGTAATCGTGATTGATGGGAATAATTTAGAAGTATTTAAGGCTGATGGAGTTTCTAAACATTATGTATTAGAGACATATAAGCATCTCAAGCCCATTGTTTTCCTGGGTGATAAATGCGCTTTAATAGATGAGTTTCAGCTCACTAAGGATGCAGCTCTATTCTCTACTCAAAATTTTAAAGAGATCCAAGATCAATTCAAACAAGCTATTCAAAATCACCGTTTGTGGGATAGAGAAAAAGTTGTCGCAGCTATTCCAGCATGAATTTATTTGAGATTAAAAGTAGTGTAAGCATTTGATTTCAAAAAGCCCTCGACGAGGGCTTTTTGATCTACTTCTGCTCTTTAAGCGGGTTCTCGGGCTCTTCATTAGGTTTTTTTTGGGGATCCGGATTCTGATAGGTTTTCTGATCACCCTTGTCATCGTTTGATTCTTTTTGAGGATTGGACTCTTGCGTTTGTTTATTAGTCATAGCGATTCCATCACCAGTATAGCTTATATAAATAAATATGACTTGTAGAGCTGAGTATCAATTATAGATATGTAAAACTCACTGTTTTTAGGTTTAATACTGCAAATTCTTATGTGAGCACTGCGTTGACGATACTAAATTGTTTTGAAATCATTTTATTCTTAGTTGGGTTACTATTTGAGCGATGATCATGAAGAATAAACAGGGATAAGTCTATGTGCGCAAACTTCGAAGCGATAAGAAAGAATCGTGCATTCCTGATAGATCTCCCTGAACCTGATCAATTGCAATTTCCTGAAGACATATTTCCTAACTATCCCTCTCCTTTGATCTTTTCCAATGACGGCAAGATCGAATGGCGATCGGTTAATTTTGGAATGATTCCTAAGTGGGCCAAGGAAAAGAATTTCGGCAAGTACACATACAATGCCCGGACTGAAACGGTCGCTGAAAAACCCAGTTTTAGGGAGGCTTGGCATAAGTCTCAATTTGGTTTAATCCCTGTCGAAACCATCTTTGAGCCTAAATACATTGACGGGAAATCTCACTGGTATGGGATTGCACGTGAGGATGGCATGCCCTTTACTGTGGCGGCCATATACGAGAATGCTGTCATCGATGGGGAGCAAATCCGATCAATGAGCATGCTCACCATCAATGCCGATAAACACCCCTTTATGAAGCAATTCCATAAACCTAAAGATGAGAAGCGCTCGATCATCGTAATCCCTGACGAATACCGCGAAGAATGGCTGAATTGCAGCTTTAAAGAGGCGCATGAGTTCTTCTTTGAAATGCAGGATGAGTACATCACCTTCCCTAAATCCCACTTATCCGAAAATGGTGCTCAACCTAATTTAATTTGAAGGTGCCTTGATTATCCACAGCTTTTAAATTTGAAATTTAATTCAGCGCAGACTATTCTAAAAAAAGAGTTCAGTTCCAAACACGCCTCGTAGCGTAGGAGTCAAACATGTCAAAGAAACTACCGATCTATTTCTCGGATGACGTCTGGTCATTCCTTCAAACACTCATGGGTCCCGATGGTGCTCCTAGTCCTACAGTCAATGCTGTCTTTGAAAAAATACAAAAAAAGCATGAGCTAGGCTCTAAGTTTGATCTTAAAGAAATTTCAGTCAAAACCCGCCTCGAAATTCCGTCTGCACTGGAACGTTTTTCAGCTGGTCCTGCTTTTGGTACCAAAGACCATATCGATAAGTCGATCGACTTAAATGACTTTCTTATCTTCAACCCCATATCCACTTTTATGGGACGGGTTGATAGTGAGTCTATGCTTTACGCTGGTTTTGAAATCGATGACCCTTTCTTGGTCGATAAGAGCATTACAGCACAGCATAGAGATATCGTTTTAGCCCTCATCGATGAGCGTGAAATAACACTTAAGCGGTTAATGATGACCGCTAAGATGTCAAAACAAGAAATCAAAGAAATGTTTGGGGATGAAGACTATGAACTTCCCCCTATTTGGCTGAGAGCTGAAAATCCAGCTTACGAGCATATTATTCCTAAAGACAGCCAGTCTATCTCTATCCAAGGGGTTGTGACTTTCAACCGGCTTTGTTGCACAAACCTATCTGTAAAGGGTTTTTCAGCGATATAATTTTCAAATGAAGAAGCCTACACACAAAATCTACCGCACAACCAATTGGCCCGCATATAACCGAGCACTCATGAGTCGCGGAAATATTGCCATTTGGTTTGATCCTGCTACGCAATGGTATGCGCCATCAAAAGGCAAACAAGGGCGAAATCAAACCTACTCCGACGCAGCCATCCAATGCTGCTTAATGATTAAATCCTTATTCCGTCTGTCTTTACGTATGGTCACTGGCTTTGTGCAAAGTCTGATTAAACTTTGCGGATTAAATTGGATAGCTCCAGATTACACCACGCTTTGTAGAAGACAAAAGCATATTGATATTGTAATCAGCTACCAAAAAAGTAGCGATGGGCTGCATCTACTCATGGACTCTACAGGCATGAAGTTTCTAGGTGAGGGCGAATGGAAACGCAAGAAACATGGACCTGAATATCGTCGCCAATGGCGTAAACTTCATATTGGTATAGATGCTAAAACCCTGCAAATACGAGCAGTTCAGCTTACAACCAATAATGTCAGTGATTCACAGGTGCTTGGTGATTTACTTAATCAGATTCCACAAGATGAGCGGATTGACTCTATTTATACCGATGGAGCTTATGACACCAAGCAATGCCGTCAGGTCATTGCAGATCGGCAAGGGCATGCGGTGATTCCACCTAGAAAAAATGCGAAACAATGGAAAGATACAAAGAGTAGCTCGCTAGAGCGAAATGAATTACTTCGAACAATTAAACGTTTAGGCAGGACACTATGGAAAAAATGGTCAGGCTATCATCGGCGAAGTTTGGTTGAAACTAAGATGCATTGCATCAAATTATTAGGAGATAAACTCAGTGCAAGGAGTTTTGATAGCCAAGTGAATGAAATCCATGCACGTGTAGCAGTCCTTAACAGATTTACGGAATTAGGTCGACCACTTACCCAAGTTACGCCTTAAATTTAGCTCAATTAGGGGCGCTTTGCATTTCCAATCTTTGTGCAACGAAGCCCAATAGCCTCCATCATATTGAAACGTCTCACCGGTTAATCGAGTGATCCCGGCTAACACTTTGGAGAGATCAGGGGGTAAGGCTCTCGGCGGATTAAAAAGATTGGAGAATTTAACTTTATAGTAAATATTGGGTACAACTAAACTAACCTCCCCCTAATCCAGATAATGCGATAAAAAGCTTAAAAACTGCTTTTTGGAAAGAGAAACTCTGAAATCTTGAACGGAAAACACGGAGCCTGCTGCTAAGTTTTTCAATTCAGCTTCTACTAAAAGTCTTTTAATATTGTCATCCATAGGCACAATTCATCATCTTGATATACTTATTTCAGACCAAATCGTTCTAATGCAGCTTCGTTAAAATCCTCATTAAACATCTGCTTCACCCGATGTTCTCTTTTTAACGTTGCGACAGTAGCGAAGAAACATGCCTCACATAAATACAGTTCATACTGTTCTCCATCATGCTTCGACCCACTGCCCCAATTGGCAGACAGTATCCCATGGTTCAGTTGCGTGGATTCCATGCAAACGTCACATAAAATATCTGCGGGTTGTTCTAGGTCTTTGTGTTGTTCTAGATCTTCGTGTTCTTTGCTTTCCATATTTGCATCCTCTTTTTTGTTCCCTGTGATTATTTCAGTGCCAGATCCAAAGCAATCAGGATCTCACCCTCTTGGCATTCACTGGGTGGAGGTAAAATCCGACCCTCTTCACGATAGAAGTCCACACTGGTAAACAGCGCATCTTTGGCCATCTGTAGCGCATCCTCGAAATTGTCACCACAAGTCATTGCCTCAGGAATATCTCGAAAAGAGACGTTATAAGCTTGCCCTTCTTGTTCGAATTTTGCTGGATAAAACACTGGACTACACACCATGATTGAATTCCTTTAAATACTGATCGAACTATTCATTTCTTGTTTTAAAGCCCCTACCTCAGCAAGGGCCTGTCTTGATCACTATTCCGATCTTGTTATCTAAAATAATAACCCAGCGTATCGTCTTTTGAGTCTCCCCACCCTGTCCAGATCTCAGTCAGCTGGACATAATCCTGATTGATGCTTTTGACTTTGTATAAAAAGCTACGGGGTGGAGAGGTCTCATTGAGACGTACTTTTTCAATTAAGATAAAGGTCTTGTCATCTAACCATCTGACTCTAAGATGTAGGGGATCCTGACATTGCCCCAGTTCTGCATACATCGCCGCATCTTTGCCATTTTTGGAGAAGGACAAGCCCGCACATTGGACATCCGGGATGTCCATCACCAGACGTTTTCCGATCAGGCTTTCTTTGGCGCCCGCACAGGCCAAGCTTGAAAGGCTGAGACATAAGCCCGCTAAAAATATTTTTTTCATGATGCTACTCGTTATTTATTCAGTTGAAGCGGTGTAAGACATATTGTCAATAAAGCCACACTGTAATATGTGCTGTGATGGATTCACGGGATGGTCATACAGACTGATATAGGCAATCATGCTGCTCAGATCAGAAGCATCCCGTTTATAGTGCTGGGTATAGATGTAAATCTGTTTAGGGCTGTAACGCTTTCCGTTTTGAAAGACCTCCCCGTTAAACACTTTTAAATGCGGATACTGTTGAAAGACCTGTTGGGTCTTAGTACGTTTCTCATTGTCATGTGCTGAGGCTTGATCCCACTGCTGTTTAAAGCGTTTAAATTGCTGCCCGCTATAGTGACTGAGCTGAATTTTTAAACCTTTCTCTAACTTTCGCTTGGTTTGGGCCATGTCATCATTGCGATAAATCGAGGTACTTGCCCCAGCCACACTGACCTGCATCAAAGCCTCAATCCGTTGAATCGGATTGCGTTGATCGTTGGGCAAATAGACCTCGATTTCAGGACAATCCTCACAGTAGTTTTCATCGTCTGGATCATCCACAACGGATGATTTTTGCTGGGTGTATTGCTGCTTAAATTGTTGTTGCAGCGTTGTTAGCTTAGAGGCTGCGGTATGCGTCCAATCTCCCGTAGCCAGTTGATTGCTAAACGACTGTTCTTGCTTGGCCCAATCCAAACAGTTTAAGCCCTGCGCTAAAGTCACTGGCTGCAAAGTCAATGCATTGGCGTTAGAAACGGGTTGAGCTACCGCTGTCTGTAATACCAGTAGTGAAGCACTGGCAAGTAAAAATGGCCTCAGCTTAAATCTCATTGGATGATTCTCCTGATAAGTGTTGTTCACTAGACTGATCATCAACTTTAAACCAGTAGGTATAGTCCTCAGCTTTTCCATCCACCAATACATTCTGCACATTAACGTCATAGATCACGTTGTATTCCATTGCGCTAAAATGGAATTGCAGATTATTGGCGACTAAACCATAGCTGATATTGTCATACTGGATGTTGCTGATCGTTTGGCTTTGCTGATTATCCCGTCTCGTCACGGTTAGTTTCGCCTGAGAAAAATCCACCGTATTGTTGGCATAGGTATTTTGTGGATTGACTAAAATCGACAGGGATAAAGGCTCAGTTTTTGAAAAGAATTTCTTCGGATACACATGATACGGATAGGCAATCACCCCTTTCGGCATCGTGGTGCTTAGGGTTTGCGATGCATAGGGATAGACCACTTTCATGGCAGCGCCTAAGATGGTCGATACGCTTTTAGCCTCAGTATTGGAGACCTCGCCATAGGCGGTTTTAGTCAGGAATGGACTCAAGATATGACGTCGATGTCCAATGCTGCTCGAGTTTTTTTCAATCAACCAATTGATCAGATGGGTATCTGCACCGTAGCTGGCTAAAGGTTGATAGGCTTGAATAAAGTTCAAGTTCGATGTTGAAGTCCCTTGATAACCAATATCACTAAAGCAGCGCCACGTACGATCCGGATAATGTGAGGTCTTTTCATTCACCGCCAGTAACATAGAGGCTTGCATCATCTGATCTTCATAGGCTTGGTCATAGCGAACTTTCGGCAGATGGTGTAAGGCACGGATCTCATTCAAGGTATTGATAAACAGCTGACGCTCCGCCTCACTGGGCCTCCCTGCCTGACAGGCATTCAGATCCTTAAGATCCTCTGCATCATTCTCAATGACATCCACCACCATTGTGCTATTCACAGGCAGAAGCTGTGAGGTTCCTGCCTGTGTCAGTTTTAAACTACATTCGCCCAAATCTAAGGCTTTGAGCTCCCCTTGTTCGAAGTCACAAATACTTGGACTCTGACTGCTAAAACTGAGGGTCAGATCTTGATCCGTCTTCAGGTTCAACTGATAGGCCTGACCTTTGAGAAAGCGATGGATCTGTAAAGGTTCAAAGCGTTGTGCTGTCTTGTTTTTACAAATTCCTTCTTGTAGATATTGCGTTTCAGAACACGTGACTGGTTGAGGTGAAGTACCACCATCGTTTGCCCCATCCGTTCCACCACTATTGGAACCAGTGTTTCCGCCTGAACCACCACCACATCCAACCATCGCCATACTGATGGCCAGCATCAAGATGCTGGTTCTAATCGATGGTATCCCCGTTTTTGAACGTCTCATCATATTATTACCCCCTCTTATGCTTGGTTTTTATTGGTAATGATCAGCTGATAGCAGTTGGCGGATTTCACTGGCCATTTTGGGGCTACGCCAAGGAAACAACACTTTAAGGCGGTAATGTGGTTTGAATTGATCGCGTGTCCCAATATTGACTTGGTATTCTCTTTTGACTGGGCTGCGATGTTCGTGATGGCGGATATGCGTTCCCGTCATCGGATTGCTGGTGATTGTGCTGGAATAAGAGACTTTGTCTTCAACTAAGTTGAAGTGACCGACCGACGTAATGTAGTCAAATGGGTATTTCACTAAACGCTGTTCAGGTTCATCGAACAGGATGATGGTTTTATCCTGACTGTTAATCCAGACTCCACGATTGTTATAATTAAACTGTTCACCTTGACGGGTCAGTTGCTCCGTCATACCTGCAAAGTAGGTATTGCCATATGTATAGAAGTAATAAACAATCACAAACCATAACAGCCAGATGCCAAAGAATAGAGAACCAAACCAGCTAAAGGAAAAGACTTTGGCCATAATTAAAAAGATGACGATTGGCACCACGATGCACTTTACAAAGACTTTGGATTTTGGTGGGCGATTTTCGATTGGAATGATTTTTGGTTGAGTGAATTCAGACATCATTGTTCCCCGCATGTTCAATGCAATTGACAATCACAAGGGGATATAAAAATAAGTATTTTTTATAGGCGTGATTGAGCCATCCACCTTAGAGATTGTTCGTGTAAAAATGTTTTTTTAATACAGCTTAAAAATTAAAATCAGTGCTGTATGCCCTGTTGAATGACACAACAAGGTTGAACAGGTGCGGAGGCACAATAAAGAATAGATGGATACAGCATGAGAAGCTCCTAGATGTAATAGAAGTTCTACCAAATTACTGTCAAATAATGGTGGCAGAACGAAAAGGGGTTGACAGACTGATCATCTAGGAATCAGCACACCCGAAAGTGTCCCCCTTCCGTCCTACCATAGAAAAAAAGGGGGACGTGAAGATTCCCACATTCAGTTTATATCCAAAAATATAAACCTCATGTGCTAGATGAATCGGTCTGTCAAAACCGACTGGCAATGTAGGCCAGCGAGCTCATATTAGATTTATCCAGCGCTTTAGTCAATTTCGCGATACGATAAAATTCACATGATCGCCTTGAATAAATTCAGTTAAGTTATTGATTTCACCCATAAGCTCAAATTAAAACCATCAATGGGCTGATTTTGATGCTATGGATCGGTTTAAAATGAACTGCTCTTCTGTAATAAAATAAATGAATAAAATGATTGAATAGATCTTCACCAAACATTCACTTTTTTAAGTGGATCTGAAGAAAAGCCCTGCCGTATCCAACGACATACTCCTGTTCATCATAGGTAAACCCAGCCGTCAGACTTCCCCAATAACTAAAGCTTAATCAATGAATTAATTAAATGTAGCGTTTTGTAAAAATATGCAAATACAGCGTTGACAGTGCAATGGATACGCAGATAAGCTTATAGGACACAGCAAAATCTGTGTTCAGGCGTGAGAACCTGATACAATCTAGGTGCAAATTAATGTCGCACTCGCGGCTATTTTTTTGTCTACTGTTTTAGCAGTCGTTATGGCAGCTTGATAGGGCAACCGTAAGGTTGGCTGATCCTAGATTCAGTATTCTCACCCCTGTCTCGCTGCCACCATTACCGTGAGAAGTAATGCTGGTAAGTATTTAAAACTTATCTAGGACTACTGCTATGAACGCTACTTTTCATGGTGCATACACTTGCACATCTAAAAAACAAGCCTCTCAACTGATTGTTGAACTTGGCAAAAGCATTTCAAATCCCCAGCGTCAAAGTCTAACCCATCTTTATCAAGCACTCGATACTGCAGACTCCTTGTTGACCGAGCTTGAACATGCGCACCAAATTATTCGTCAATGTATGCGCCAGATGAATGATGAACAAATCGCTGAAGTCGCAAAACTCAATCAAAATAATCATACCCCATCGCTCTGGGCATTCCGCACCCATCAACGTCAAAACCTGATTGAACGTGCTGAGCGTCTTTTGGGAGCACGTTATGAAGCATAATCAGCATATTCTGCTGGCTCCCTCTGACTACCCTTTAATTGCTTCGCCTACGCTTGCAAAAGCGTATGGCGTCGCAGCCGCGACTTTTTTACAAAAGCTGCACTACTGTTTAGAACACAGTGATGCTCAAGTCCACAAAGGAAAAAAGTATTGGTTTCATAGCTATGAACAGTGGCAACAAACTCTGGGGATTTATAGTGTCTCCACAATCAAACGGATCGTCGCTAAATTAAAACAAGCGGAGATTTTAGTGATTAAAAAGCTCTCAAAAAATAAATGGCTTCAAACCAACTTTTATTCAATTAACTATCGAAAGTTAAAGCAACTGATCCAGCCGAATACTGAAACTCAAGCTCAACCGCAATCGTCGGTGCAAATGACAAATACAACTGGTACAAAGCCTGAAAGAAGTACAAATCCACTTAAAGACACCCAAGCTGATACGCTAACGCAGTCAATTCAACACGCGTTTCACACTCTCAAAACTCAGACAGATACACCCACACAGTCCTTAAGACCAGCGAAAAGTTCCGTACAACCGAAAATTGTCATTTCTGGAAATACGACGGCACAAGGATTGAGTCAGCCACGCTCTCCAATTGCATCACATGAAATTTTGAAAAATATGAACCCTGATTATCGTCATTTTTATCAAGCGCTGTTGCAGCAGCGCGTTGATATTCATTATGCAGATCAGCGCATTCAGCATTTACTCAAACAGCAGAAACACGTGATTCGACATATTGCCTATATCAAACAGCATTTTTCAGGTCAGGATCGTTATCAATGGCATGCACTTGAGCAATTGCAAATCGACAGCTATTTAATCAAGTAAGCAAGTTCATCTTATCCAGATTGAACTTGCTTATTAGAAACTATCCTTACACTGAGAATCAAAATAAATTAGAAGTCGAAATCATTAGATTTTGGCTTCTGAACAATATCATTATTTTCATATTGATACTGATTTTTTCTGGACAATTCAAGCTGATACTCGGCTTGATGCAATTCATATAAATTCGCTTCTCGAATCTCTTTAACTGTTTGCCTAACCATTTGAATTTTTTCTTGAATATTCGGATCTTTACTATGTAAATAATGCCTCGGTATTTGCGGAACATCTTTTAAATTTGTCCCATTTTTTTGATTATAATCTTCATTCGATAAACATGAGACCTTATTTTCGACGTGGAACTTAATTCCGTAGATCTCCACCTCTTTAATGGGTGCATATTCTTTTAAAAATTTATTTATGACATTTTCTGTGATTTTTCGATAATGATTAATTTGATGACGACCGAGACCAATTACATCTGCTGTTAGTTTCTTGGCACCGCCTCTCTCAGGATTCTTTGGACAGTGTCTTTGAAAATACAGTTCTGGTGTTCGTTCAATGCCATCATAAATACTTCGCTCTGAATATAATAAATGTAGGTGTGGTTGTTCATAACGCCCATCTAGGGTTGAAACATGATTGTGGATGGCAAAGCTGTAGGGCATCTGATATTGACCGCAGAATTCATATATAAGTTGATTTGATAAATCTATCCGCTGCATATAATTGAGTTCTTTCGGCAGAGCCACGGTAATATGCGTAGATGTCCTCCCCTTCATACTTTCATATTGATCCGCTGCATTCCAAAATACTTCGGGGCAATCAGCTGCCCAGATTGGCATATTGGCTGATGCTGTATATTCAAGCTCTTCAATATCTTGTTTATGCGTTGAAAAATATAATGTTCGCGTAATGTAGTGATAACCGAGTTCTGAAGAATGTCTAAATTTGTCTCTACGCAAATTTTTATGCTGAATTTTTAGTTCTTTCACATTATGACGTAAATCAAAATAATACATATACAAATCCAATTTCAAATAAAGAAAATGGAGCATATAAAATTATTCAAAAATTTTATTCGTTTGATACAGAAAATGAAAAAATAATGCGTTTTTTTATAGAAAATATATCAGCATCATAAATGTATGTACTTTTAACGTGTAACACCCCCCAGTTTTAACGTGTAACAACAGAAATTTTAACGTGTAACACCGAACGAAATTTAAGCAAAAAAACATGTAACAGCCCCAATTTTTAACGTGTAACAGGCGTTTGTGCAATTTTTAGCCACTTCAAGTAAATTTTCGAATATTTAATAAATAATATCATTTAAATACAAACACTTAACTAACTAAAAGTGCTCCGCAGGACGAGCCGTAGTGTTCATTAAAATTTTCTGAAAGAAAATTTTAATGAACACGGAGACGAGATAAAAATCTTTTTTTTGCATTCGCAAAAAATGATTTTTATCTCTCACCACTAACAGCTCAAACTAACAGCAAACTAAAAGTGACTAACAGTGAGTAGAAAAAAAAGCAGCAATTTTTTTGAATATTTCAACTTTTCTCAAGTTTTAAAATTAACATGTGATATAAATTTTTATATTTTTAGTGAGAAAATATCACAATGAGTCGTACAGCATTAACAACACAAGACCACATTAATTCAATCGAATATTTTGCAATGAATAATGCTACATTCGAAAGTTCACATTATGATGTCATTCAATTAATCGAACAAAAAAAATTAGGGGAACTGAGTGATAAAGAAAAACAATTAATCAGAAAAACGTATCTATATACAAAAAAAAGAAAGACGTATGATAATAAACTTCTTTTTATATCTAAAAAAGATCCAAAATCGATCACAAAAATAGAACGCGATATTTTAGATTATAGTTATTTCGGAGAAGTTGTTCCACCAGTGCTTGAACATTATTTTTTAGCTGAAAAAATGTTAGACAATTATATGTCAAAATTACCCGATGATATAAAAATAAAAATCCATCAAAACATCTTAGACACGGATGATGCTTTAGAAAAGAAACAAAATATTAAAAAGAGAAATAGAGAGAATCATCAAAAATTTTTTATTGGTGGGACATTATTGTCGCTTCTTAAATTAAATAATAATGATGATGATCCAATCGATATATTATTTGAGATCATGAAACTCTATTTAATGCATGATTATTTTGAGAGAAAATCATTTAACACTGAAGAGATAAATGAATTTAGTACTTCAGAAACTGGAAGAGAATTTAACAACAAAAAGAATTCAATTTTACTCAATTTAAATAATCCATTCTTAATTTACGATGAGTAAATAAAAAAACTAACAGAAAAAGCAGTATGCGTTAATAGCCGACCTTTTTTTCAGGGTCGGCTAAGCCGTGTGCGTTTTTAAAAATTTAACTCTCTTACTTTATAATAATATTTTTTTAAAAATCACTTTACAAAAAACCATTTCTAATTTAATGAATATCCATCTAAACAAACTTAAGATTATTTTACTGATATAATAAATTAAAAAATAAACCTTTTTTTTGTTTTTTAAACTTTTCTCATCTTTTTTTTAAATATTTTGATAATGTGCATATTCGGTTTTTCATTTAATTACCAGCTCACCCTGAAAATGAAAAATTTATCAATTTATGGGAGGATCGATGAACTTCAAAATTCGGTTTGAATTATCTGAATATGTAAAAAAAGTAAAAGCTAATGGTAGCTGCACTTTTTCTGGTAACAGTACGAAAAATTCACTTAGATTTATATTTAAAAAGCACAATTTAAAAGCTAATACAGTTTACCCGTCATTTGATGAAGAATACATGAATCACCAAGAGTCTTATCCTCTAGATATGAAGGTGGTGGGATGAGCACAGAGGATGCAAGATGATTGAGATTGATCGCAGAATTCGAGCTAAAGAATTTATGCAACTCCTATCCATTGGAAAAGATAAATTCTATAACATGATTAATACTGGGGATATTCAGCAACCAATTAGACTTTCTGATAAAGATGTTTTTTGGTATTCCTCGTACGTTAAGAATAAAGTTGAGGAGCATAAGCCTAAATCTGATATAGTACCCCACAATTAGTGGTCATTTTATTCCTAATTTCTCCGCTATCTCTCCCAGAGCGGGTACTTAAACGGGTAAGTAGGAAACCACATCAAAATTAATTTATATATTTTAGTAGGTTATAATGAAAATCGTCATCCTGAATAAGCCCTATGACGTCCTCTCCCAGTTCCGTAAAGATGAAGCACATATGACGATGTCTGACTTTGTCAGCGACTCTACTTTGCGCTTGGCTGGTCGTTTGGATATGGACTCTGAAGGCTTGGTATTTTTAACCGACCATGGTGGTTTGAACCAATACATCACCAACCCTGCCAATAAAAAATTTAAAACATATTTGGTTCAGGTCGATGGTGATGTAACTGAAGAAGCCCTTGAGCAGTTGCGTAAAGGCGTGGAACTGAAAGATGGTATAACTTTACCTGCTGAAGCATCTAAAGTTGAACAACCTGAGTGGTTATGGGAGCGTGATCCCCCTGTACGTTTCCGTGCATCTGTGCCGACTTCTTGGGTCGAAATTTCAATTTGTGAAGGCCGTAACCGTCAAGTACGTCGTATGACTGCTGCTGTAGGTTTTCCTACTTTACGTTTAATCCGTACTAAAATTGGTGCAATTGATTTGGTTCAAATGGGTTTACAACCAGGTGAATCCAAAGAAATCGAACCACTTTTATACCCTGACTTTCAAAACATTCCTGCGGAAGAACCTTACCGTTCGCGCTCTTATGTGAAAAAACCGGGTGGTACAGGCGGTAAGCCTATGGTTCGTAAGAACAAAGATGGCTCTGTGAAAAAGTCAGGTACAAAGCGTATTTGGCAAATGGATGAAAGTGAGAAACCACGTCGCAAGACTAATGGTACAACTCGTCCAAATACTAAAGCACCTCGTGGGCGTAGCCGTAATGGTCGTTAAAAGTTGATTTTTTAAAGCCCACGGAAGTGGGCTTTTTTATTAAATAAAACTTAATAATTTCATAGCATCATCTAAAATATTCTTGTATTTGTATTTTTAAACAAATCCTCAATCTCAGTATATTCAAACTCATAGGAGTTTGATTTTAACTTCATTTGGAAATATTTGATTCCACGCCCTTTCATAGCCTCCATGACTTGCTCTTGGCATACCGGAGATAACTCATTAGGCAGTTTCATATTATTTTCATGTAAATCTAGATATGTTTTTGGCATTTTAAAACCAAAATAAATTGCCTTCACGGCTCTAGCATCATATTCAACCTTACCAAAATGATTGATAATTATTCTTATCTCATCCTCATGCAACCACCTCTTTGATTTTGTACCAAGAATTAACTCGGTCAATTTAGAAATACTATTATGATGAAATACTGAGCTAAAATTCAATTTTGGTATATCTACATCATATTGCACAATACAATTCAATTTAATACTTTCGATTTTCAATAATATTTCTTGATCATATTCAATACAAAAACCTTTATGTGCATTAGCGTAATACGCCCATAACAACTCATCTTTTTCAGTTTTACTCAAGGAGTAAATACCGTACTTTTTAACTTCTTTATAAAATCGAGAGAAATCATCTTTAAACAAATCATGTAGTCCAGTTGCATCTAATATCTCATCAATAAATATCCCTTCGTATGGATCATTTAATTCTAAAGAATTAGGGGCATAAAAATAATTCTGCTGTAAAGAATCTAAATCACGTTTCGAGCCATATCTATATTTATAAACTTTCATATAATTTACTTTTTCTAATTTCAATCTATATCCAGTATCTTTACATTAATTTTATCTTTCTTACAAAAAAAGCCGATGTTTTTGCATCGGCTTCTTGAAATCAATTAAAGATTTAAAAGTTTAGATCGTTTCAAGCGTAGCATTAAGCGTTGAACTTGGACGCATTACAGCATTTACTTTAGCTGTATCTACAGCATAGTAACCACCGATGTCAGCAGCTTGACCTTGAACTTGAGCAAGTTCAGCAATGATCTTGTCTTCGTTTTCAGCAAGTGCTTTCGCAAGTGGAGCAAACTTCGCTTTCAACTCAGCATCTTCATCTTGTGCAGTAAGCGCTTCAGCCCAGAACTTCGCTAAATAGAAGTGGCTGCCACGGTTATCTAACTCGCCAGTACGACGTGATGGGGACTTGTCGTTATCAAGTAATTTGCCAGTCGCTTGGTCTAAAGTCTTCGCAAGAAGTTTCGCCTGAGCGTTATCTTCTTTAATACCTAGCTCTTCTAAAGAAACAGCAAGCGCCAAGAACTCCCCTAAAGAATCCCAACGTAAGTGGTTTTCTTCAACAAGCTGTTGTACGTGTTTAGGCGCTGAACCACCCGCACCAGTTTCGTACATACCACCGCCCGCCATTAACGGAACGATAGACAACATTTTCGCTGAAGTACCCAATTCCATAATTGGGAACAAGTCAGTCAGGTAGTCACGTAAAATGTTACCCGTTACAGAAATCGTATCTAGGCCACGCGCTACACGTTCAAGTGTATAACGCATTGCACGTACTTGAGACATGATCTGAATGTCTAAACCAGCAGTGTCGTGGTCTTTCAAGTATTTTTGTACTTTCTTGATCACTTCATTTTCGTGCGGACGGTATGGGTCTAACCAGAAGATTGCTGGCATACCCGAGTTACGAGCACGGTTTACTGCAAGTTTTACCCAATCTTGAATCGGTGCATCTTTCACCTGACACATACGCCAGATGTCGCCTTCCTCAACATTTTGAGTCATTAACACTTCGCCAGTTTCTAGGTCAGTGATGTTTGCAACACCCGCTTCAGACATTTCGAAAGTTTTGTCGTGCGAACCGTATTCTTCAGCTTTTTGCGCCATCAAACCAACGTTAGGCACAGTACCCATCGTACGTGGGTCAAAGTTACCATTCCACTTACAGAAATTGATCATTTCTTGGTAAATACGTGCGAAAGTTGACTCAGGCATTACTGCTTTACAGTCATAAGGTTTGCCGTCAGCACCCCACATTTTACCGCCACCACGAATCATTGCAGGCATTGAAGCATCTACAATTACGTCGTTTGGTGAATGAAAGTTTGTGATGCCTTTCGCCGAATCAACCATTGCAAGTGCAGGACGGTGTTCTTGGCAAGCGTGTAGGTCTTCGATGATTTCTTCACGTAAAGATGTCGGTAAAGTTGCGATCTTCTCATAAAGACCAGCCATACCATTGTTTACGTTAATGCCTAGCTCATCGAACAATTTACCGTGTTTTTCAAAAGCATCTTTGTAGTAAATTTTCACACAGTGACCGAAAACGATCGGGTGTGAAACTTTCATCATGGTTGCTTTCACGTGTAAAGAGAACAAAATGCCCGCTTCTTTACAATCATCAAGTTCTTTTTCATAGAAATCGCAAAGCGCTTTCTTGCTCATGAACATTGAGTCGATGATTTCGCCGTCTTGAAGTGCAACTTTTGACTTCAGAACAATCGTTTCACCAGACTTGGTGATGAGTTCCATTTTCACATTACGTGCACGGTCTAAAGTCATCGACTTTTCACCGTGGTAGAAGTCGCCTTCATCCATGTGAGAAACGTGAGTTTGAGACCATTGCTTCCACTCGCTCATAGAGTGCGGGTGTTTTTTCGCATAGTTTTTCACTGCAGCTGGTGCACGACGGTCAGAGTTACCTTCACGCAATACAGGGTTTACAGCTGAACCAAGACATTTGCCATAGCGCGCTTTAAGCGCTTTTTCGTCTTCAGTAGTTGGGTTTTCAGGATAGTCAGGAATCGCGTAGCCTTTTGATTGAAGCTCTTTGATACATGCTGTTAACTGAGCAACAGAGGCACTAATATTCGGGAGTTTGATGATATTAGTATCTGGATCTTGGGTAAGACGACCTAGTTCTGCAAGATTGTCTGGGACTTTTTGCTCTTCTTTTAGGTATTCAGAGAATTCTGCGAGAACACGTGCGGCAACAGAGATATCAGTTTTAACGATCTCTACACCAGCAGGTTTAGTAAAGGTCTCAATGATCGGCAGTAGCGAATAAGTCGCTAGCAATGGCGCCTCGTCGGTCAGTGTGTAAATGATGGTTGACTTTCCACCAGCCATATATAGCCCCTTGCGTTAGATTGAGTTTTTTAGGGTGATGAGCTTTTGGCTCAACCCCTGCGAACCGATGTGCTTGAATAAAACCCTGAAAGTATCGTCCCTCAGGGCTTTACAGTCAACGTAATATCCAGTGATAACGACATTTCGCCAGAAAATACCACTACAGCCTTCGTTTTTCAAAATCACGTCTTTCCACAAGGCTTTAGCTTTTGCTTAGCAAATAAACAAATTTTTTAGCGAAATGTGTTATTTACCTCGTTTAAACGAGAACATCAGATACTTTTCACATAATACAGTCTTCAAATCCTTTTTATAGTCTTATAGCCCTACATGCATCAGAATGACTTTTTTCAGCACTAAATTTAAATCGGCAAAGCAATCCAACATGCCGCAGCTTAAATATTGATAAATAAACCATGTACTCGTACTCCTCCATTTTTACATTTTTAAACCTATGTTTTTTATAGGGTTGGTTAAACTGAATCTTTTTTCTGCAATGGTAAGGGTCAATTCAATGCTAAAAATACTGTTTTCGCTCATTGGACTTGGTTTTTCTTCTTGGTGTTTTGCTCAAAATCCATTGAGCGTCCATGTGCTGAATTTGGAAAATGGTCTCCCTTCTGCCAATGTCAAAGTGACACTTGAAGCCCAACAAAATGATAAATGGACAGAAATCAGCTCAAGTACGACCGATGACCAAGGTCGAATCAATGATTTATATCCCAAAGATACGACCTTACAAAAAGGTGTATACAAAGTTACCTTTAAAACGGGTGATTGGTTTCGCCAAAAAAATCAGCGCTCATTCTTTCCAGAAGTGCCCGTGGTATTTGTAATTGATGGCTCATTGGATCATTACCATATTCCGCTATTAATTAGCCCATATGGCTATTCCACTTACCGTGGTAGTTAATATTCAAAAATGAACAAATATATAAAAACCGATGCCTAGGCATCGGTTTTTATTTCAACAGAATGACAAATAAAGTGGCTTAGGGACTAAGCCTTGAACCACTTCTCTGCTTTCGCTTGGTCTTCAACTTTCAATTCAACTTCAGTCAGCTCTGAGCCAGCAGCTTTTACGTCAAAGCTCATCAACTCATCACGGCGGAATGCTAATATGCTATACGAGCCTTCTTGTTTGGCATACTTTTCTACCAGTTTCATCGTTGCTTTGAGACCATCAATCGCAATGATCACATCATGGGCAGAAAGGCCAGCTTGAGCAGCAGCACCATCACGACGTGCGCTTTGTACCAACACGCCTTCTGGCTTCTCTACAAGCTTTAAACCTAGCGGTAATGACTTATCATTTTTCAGGCTATAACTTAAACCAAACTCAGGGAAAAGTTGATCCAGCGGTAACTCATCTGTGGTGTTAATTAAGTGATTAATTTGCTCAATCCAGTTATCACCCGTCAGTTCATTACACAACTCAACAATTGTACGCTCATGTACTTGTATGCCCTTTTGCGCGTTCTCATAAAGTTTACGCATAAGCGCGTCCAAGCTTGAACCACGTAAGCGCAAACCTAAGTCTAAGCATAGTGCAACCAAACAGCCTTTGTTGTAATAGCTGGTGCCTGCATTGTTCGAGTTTTCATCCTGACGGTAAAATTTCACCCATGCATCGAAGCTAGACTCAGACACAGACTGAACAAAACGACCTGGGTTTTGCAAATAGCGATCAATCTGAGTTTTGAGTAGTTTGATATATGAGGCTTGGGAAATCACACCACTACGCAGCAAAATCAGGTCATCATAATAAGACGTGAAACCTTCAAAAATCCAAAGCAAAGAGGTATAGCCTTCTTTGTTGAGATCATAATTGACAAAGTTTTCAGGACGAATGAATTTGACCAACCATGAGTGGAAGTATTCATGACTACATAAACCTAAGAAGCGTTGATAGTCTTCAGACGGCTCTTCAGGCTCATTGGCTTTTGGTAAGTCTTCACGTGGACTAATCAAGCTGGTTGAATTTGGATGCTCCAAACCACCATAACTATTTGCTGTTGCCATCGTCATAAAGGTGTAGTTTGAAAATGGCGCTGAGCCGAACATTGAAATTTCTGTTGCACAGATCTTTTCAATGTCTTGCTGCATACGTGCAGCATTCATGGCATGTTTACCTGACACCACAAACACATGTGGAATACCATTGGCTTCAAAACTAAAACGAGTCTGTTCTGCCAACTCAAATGGTGCATCAATTAGCTCGGCATAGTTTTTGGCTTTTAAAGTAAAACGACCTTTAACGAGGCTTTTTGAAGCCATACCAGTAGCCAATTGGAAGTGTTTCAGCTCATCAGGAAGGAACAATTCAACTTCAACTGCTTTGTCCTCTTGACCCTCCAAACCTAAGCAAGCACATGCAGGGTTTACATATAAACGGGTTTGATCTACATACGCACCGCGCACCGACAGATCGTAGGCATAGACATCATACTCAACCGTAATCAATTCATGGTCAGTATTAAAAAGACGCCATTTATTCTTTTCAAATTTTTGAATTTCTAATAAACGCCCTTCTTCATCATAAGCACGAACCCACTCTATATGCTTTGAAAACTCGCGAATGAGGTAACTACCCGGAATCCAAGTCGGTAATGAAAGTACCTGTGTTGGGTCTGCTACAAAACGTAAAGTCACGTGTATAAGGTGCTGACGATAATCGTCAAATTCGATCTGATAATGCAACATAATGGGCGATACAAAATAAAATGAAATGAGTTATAACTTAGCTTAGCATTATTTACGCCAGTTTTGCGTCACAGTCACATTTGTCTGCATTTTTGACTGGTCATTGAAGTAAAAAAGGCATAGCATTTGCAGCTGTTTTAAGTTTAAAAGTCACGGAATGGCTTGGTTAGGGAATTTCATTGAAAGCTGTCATCTACTTCATCGCTACACTCTTCGCCTTCTGATAATGCAACATAATGGGCGATACAAAATAAAATGAAATGAGTTATAACTTAGCTTAGCATTATTTACGCCAGTTTTGCGTCACAGTCACATTTGTCTGCATTTTTGACTGGTCATTGAAGTAAAAAAGGCATAGCATTTGCAGCTGTTTTAAGTTTAAAAGTCACGGAATGGCTTGGTTAGGGAATTTCATTGAAAGCTGTCATCTACTTCATCGCTACACTCTTCGCCTTCTGATAATGCAACATAATGGGCGATACAAAATAAAATGAAATGAGTTATAACTTAGCTTAGCATTATTTACGCCAGTTTTGCGTCACAGTCACATTTGTCTGCATTTTTGACTGGTCATTGAAGTAAAAAAGGCATAGCATTTGCAGCTGTTTTAAGTTTAAAAGTCACGGAATGGCTTGGTTAGGGAATTTCATTGAAAGCTGTCATCTACTTCATCGCTACACTCTTCGCCTTATGTTCAAGTTTCACTCAAGCGGCATTGCTCAACATTGTTCCTGAAACAGTTGAAGCTCAAGCTTGGACAGTTTTTGACAGCCAATCGGGGCAAGTCATTGCAGAGCATAATAGTCATGTTCAACGTGCGCCCGCTTCGCTCACCAAAATGATGGTGGCTTATATTGCACTCAAAGAAATTAATGCAGGGAAGCTCAATAAGAGCGAAATTCTTACCGCAACACCTGTGGTCAGTACGGTGATGTGGGATGAGTCCCAAATGTACTTAAAACAAGGTGAACAGATTTCTGTGGATCAGCTTTTAGCGGGTTTAGTGGTCATGTCTGCCAACGACGCAGCAGTGACTTTAGCGGAACGCATCTCTGGTGATATTCCAAACTTTGTTGCACGAATGAACCAAGAAGCCAAAGCACTGGGAATGACTGAAACGCATTTCCAAAACCCTGCGGGTATCACCATGCCAGAGCACTATTCGACCGCACATGATTTAGCGCTATTAGGCCAAGCCTTAGTGAATGAAACGCCAGACTATTTATACTATTCAAAACAGCAAAGTTTTAGCTATAACCAACGCTTTCACCGTGCAACCAATATTCTGTTAAAACAAGACCCGACAGTAGATGGCTTAAAAACAGGTTATACCAAAGCAGCGGGATACAATTTAGCACTGACAGCAAACCGCCCGACCATGAATACAGATAATCCAAACCGTCGTTTGGTGGTCATCGTTTTAGGTACAGAAAGTGCAGCAAAACGCGCTGAAGTTGCTCACAATCTCATGAATTTGTCTTATACCTATACTCGCAATGAAGTTGCACTGAAAGATAAGCAAATTATCGCAGAACTGCCTGTAGTCAAATCGACATTGAAAATGTTCAAAGTGGAAAGTAAGCAACCGAAAATTGTGACCACATCATTGTACGAGCAACCATATGCCATTGACTTACATGCCTTTGACCAGACCAACCAACGCATTATGCTCAATACAGGCAATGGCACTATTCAACGCATTGATCCATTAGAGTCTACAAAAACGCATTTCAATATTGAAGTGTTACAAAACAAGCTGACCGCTCCGCTGGCTGAAGTGATGCAACTGGCGAAAGTGCAGGTTTATCAAAACAATCAGCTCATTCAAACGTTTACCATTGAAGAAGATGTACAAATTGAAGAAGCCAATATTTTCCAGCGACTAATGTTTTGGTTCAAAAGCTTGTTTCCATTTTTATCGAGCGATGAACCTAAAGTAAAAACCTATACACTCGGTTAAGTTCGAGCAGAATCCCGAGTTTTATACTTTATGTAACTTGTAAGACAATCTAATTATCAATAAATCAAGAAGATGGCATATTCAATGTCATCTTCTTTTTTTTTAATAATAAATAGGTTGCTTCATATGGCTGTACAAACAGAACAAGTGCCACACCATATTGTTATTATTGGCGGTGGTGCTGGTGGTCTAGAGTTAGCAACGCAACTCGGTGACAGCTTCGCAAAATCCAAGTGGGTGAAAATCACCCTCGTCGATCAAAACCTCACCCATATCTGGAAGCCATTACTCCACGAAATTGCGGCAGGTACACTCAATCCAAGTGTTGAAGAAATTAATTATTTTGCACATGCTTCTAAACATCACTATGAGTTTGTTTTAGGTCGTTTTGTCGGCTTAGATCAAGAACATAAACAAGTAAAACTTGAAGCACGCCAATATGCCAAACAAAGCACGGAAACCACGCAGTTTGAACTCAACTACGACACCTTAGTCCTAGCAGTCGGTTCGACCTCTAACGACTTTGCGACCGAAGGCGCTAAACATTACTGCCATTTCCTCGACAGTCGCCAGCAAGCTGAAATTTTCCAGCAAGACCTTCTACATTTGTATTTAGATGCACAAAACCGTCCCGAAACACGCGCACTCAATATTGCGATTATTGGTGCAGGTGCCACAGGAGTCGAGCTTGCTGCCGAATTGGTCCATGCGAAAAGTACCTTTTTTAAATACGGTCTCAATAAAATTGACCCAAATAAAGTCAAAGTGACCTTGATTGAGGCAGCGGATCGTATTCTTCCCGCCCTATCCACCAAAATGGCAAATCACACACATACCCAATTGGAAAAACTTGGCGTTGAAGTCCTCACCCATCACCGTGTTGCCAAGTTAGATAAAGACCATGTCTATTTTGCTGACGGCTCACAAATCGATGCCGATCTAAAAGTCTGGGCGGCAGGCATCAAAGCACCTGTCGTTTTAAATGCGCTTGAAAGCTTTGAAAAAGATGCGATTGGACGTCTTAAAGTTTATGCGACTTTGCAAACCCGTTCCGACCCCAACATTTTTGCCTTTGGCGATTGTGCTCACTGCCAGCCCGCGGCCGATGAACCAGTCCTTGGCCCACGCGCTCAAGTGGCCAGTCAACAAGCGGCCTTTTTGGTTCGTGCGCTCAAAGCACGCATTCGTGGTCAGTCTTTGCCGATGTTTAAATTTTCTGACAAAGGCTCTTTGGTTTCCCTCAGTCAATACAAAGCGGTCGGCGAGCTACTGGGCCAAGTCAATGTGCAAGGCGTGCTGGCAAAAACCATGTATGTTTCTTTATATCGACTCCATCAGGCCACCTTACATGGCTATACCCAAGCTGGGCTGATGACCGCAAAAGACCTGATGAATAAAAAAGTCGGTCCGAAAATAAAATTGCATTGAAATCTAAAAATGCGTCCCCACTAATAAAAAAACGCCATAAGAACGTGGAAAATGCAGTTTTTTGCTAAATTTAGTCTACAAAAGCTGCTTTTCACTTTATGATATACCCCTTAAATTCTAAATGAATGGACGAAAAACATGACTGCTATCGCAAATGATCACGTGGTTTCTTTCAACTACAAATTGACTAACGCTGAAGGCGAAACGCTAGACCAATCACAAGGTGAACCACTTGCATATTTGCACGGCGCAGGTAACATCATCCCAGGTTTAGAAAATGCATTGCTAGGCAAAACTGTAGGTGAAAAATTCACTGTTACTGTTCCTGCTGCTGAAGGTTATGGCGAATACAACCCTGAACTCGTTCAAGAAGTTCCAGCGCAAATGTTCCAAGGCGTAGACAACATCCAAGCGGGTATGCAGTTCCAAGCTCAAACTGATGATGGCGTTCAAATCGTAACTGTAAAAGCAGTTGAAGGCGAAAACGTAATTGTTGATGCGAACTTCCCACTTGCTGGTCAAGACTTAACTTTCGAAGTTGAAATCGTAGAAATCCGCGATGCAACTGAAGAAGAATTACAGCACGGCCATGCGCACGGTGCTGGTGGTCACCACCACTAAGATTTCACATCTTAGAAAAAAGGGCGAAAGTTTAACTTACGCCCTTTTTTTTATTTTTTGCATACTTAGTCATTCGCGACGTATTTGAAAATCTGTAAATGTTTGCTGTTCTGAAGCAAGTTCTACGATGACCACATCCGTGACTACCGCATGAGTTGGCCCGACTTTAGCAAAATTCACCAGTTCGGCAACCATACCATCATCCCCAAAAAGCAACGCTTCAACTGCACCTGAATCCAAATTCATTACATAACCCTTTAAACCTAAAGCAACAGCATATTGTGCAAACCAACGTCGATATCCAACACCCTGAACTTTTCCCGATATGGTCAGTTTTACTGCTTTCATACTGTATGCTCTCGATTCACGACCGTATAAATAGCCTGACTCATTTGCTGTGCTTGTAAACCACGCTCACCTTGTTGAGCCAAAAGATCGCCTGCTTGGGCATGTAAGGTCACAATTTGATGTAACGCAATGTCATCTTGCAACTGTGCTTTTAAACTGGCAATCATGCCTGCCAATACATCTCCCATACCACCTGTTCCCATCCCTGGATTACCTGCGGTACAAATCCAAAGTTGCGTATCTAAAATCAAGCTTCCCGAACCCTTAAGCACCCATTGTCCTGCATATTTTTCTTGTAAGGCATAAATAGCTGCAATACGGTCGGACTCCACCACTGAGGTACTGATACCGAGCAAAGTTGCGGCCTCCCCAGAATGCGGTGTTGCGTACACCTGCTCACCGAGTTTTACTGGCTTCTCAGCCAAAAACCATAAAGCATCCGCATCCAACACCACCTGTAAAGCACTGGTCTGAATGAGTGGAAACCATGCATCAAACTGCTGCTGAGCCCACGAGTCTCTTCCCAAGCCCATACCAAAACTGACTGCATCCACATGTGCCACCAACGCTTCACGCTCTTGGAGCGACATTTGGTTAATATCGCGCAGCATAATATTGGGTGCACGGGCTAGAATTGCAGTATGGTGTTTTGCATCACATACCACCGTCACCTTGCCTGCACCGGCATGAAAGGCAGCTTCTGCAGCTAACATCACCGCGCCACCCATCTGCGCATGCCCCCCAATCACCAGTACATGCCCATAACTTCCTTTATGTCCAAAGGCTTGACGTGGTACAAGCTGCACATACTGTGGAGCAAGTGAAGCTAAAGGTTTTAAAGCACTGTCTACGGGAAGTACCGAAATAAGCTCAACGACTCCTACATAAGCTTTACCCAGCCCAGTAAATAAACCCGCCTTTAAGCCCAGAGCCGTAAAGGTATAATCGGCGACAACTGCACAAGGTAAAGCTTGTCCCGTGTTGGCCTGCAAACCACTTGGAATATCAACCGCAATTTTTAAACCTGTTTGTCTATTAATCTGCTGAATCACTGCCTGCCAGTCTGAACTGAGTTCACGGTTTAACCCAATGCCAAACAAAGCATCAATATACGCATCATAAGGGTGTTGAAAAGCAAAACCGGTATGAATCATTATCCCCTGTTGCACAGCTGCTGCATGTGCTTGTTGCAGTGAAGTAGACTCTCCCAAAGCAGCTGCATAAATTTCAACGTCATAACCTTGCGCGGCTAGATACGATGCAATCAAGTAACCATCACCTGCATTGTTGCCTTGACCACAACACACCGCAACGCTTTTGACTTGCTGCTGTTTAAGCCTAGGCAGCATATGTTCAGTTGTTGCCCATGCGACTTGTTGCATCAGCCCATAAGCGCTATTTTGCTGCGCGAACCAACGTCCTTCCCATGCTTGAATCTCACTGCTGTGGTACACTTGCTGATGCATGATTTTTCCTTTGTTCTTGGTTATGACAACATCCACATCTTCCTCAAAAATCCCTGTAGATCAATATGATCCAGAGCAGCTTAAGGCTTGGATTAAATCTGAAGCACTGGCTTTGGGATTTTCTGATTGTGTCATCGCCAAACCAGATGCTCAAGTTGAATTGCCGCGTTTTAAAAAATATTTAGAACTTGGTTATCATGGTGACATGCATTTTCTTGCTGAAAACTTAGAAAAACGCGCAGATCCAACCTTGCTTGTTCCGGGCACCAAAAGCATTATTTGTGTGCGTATGGATTATTTGGTTGCCGTTCCTGAACCACGTCTTGTGCCTTTTGCACCAAATAGCGCCATCATTGCGCGTTATGCACGCGGACGTGACTATCACAAAGTCATGCGTGGGCGTTTAAAGACCCTTTCTCAGAAAATCAAAGCCAAAGTTGGCGATTTTGAATCTCGCCCATTTGCAGACTCAGCACCCATTTTTGAAAAATCATTGGCTGAAAATGCGGGCATGGGCTGGGTCGGTAAACACACCTTACTCATTCATAAAACATCAGGCTCATTTTTTGTCTTAGGCGAACTCTTTACCTCTTTAGAGCTACCTTTTGACCAAGCCACCACCAAACACTGTGGTTCATGTAGCGCGTGTATTGATATTTGCCCGACCCAAGCCATTGTTGAGCCTTATTTATTAGATGCGCGTAAATGCATTGCCTATTTAACTATTGAGTTTCAAGGCATTATTCCAGAAGAACTACGCCGCGGTATTGGTAACCGTGTGTTTGGTTGCGATGACTGCCAGCTCATTTGCCCGTGGAATAGCTTTGCCAAAACCACACCAATTGATGATTTTAACCCGCGTCATGGCTTGGATGACATTCAACTGATTGACCTTTGGCAATGGGATGAAAACACCTTTATGGCAAATACAGAAGGGAGTCCCCTACGTCGTACAGGCTATCAAAGCTTTATGCGTAACGTCGCGATTGGTCTAGGTAATGCACCATTTTCAGATGAAATTTTGCAGCAATTACAAGCATCTCGCCCAGAGCTTAACGATATTGTGCAAGTCCATATTGACTGGGCCATCCAAGAGCAACTGATAAAAAAGCACTAAAACGTGCTTCAAACAGACTCAATCTATAAAAGTTCAATCAAACAGCTATTTGCTTGCATAATTTTATTTATTTTATCTATTTAGCTGCATTTTCAGTGTAACTCAAAATCCAAATAAATAGAATTTTGCGGCCAAATTTCCGAAAAAACGCTCAACTTTGCAACTATTTTTACAATCTCATAAAAAGATAAAATTAAAAACATAATCGGGAGATACTATTAAAACTGAGCAATAATGCCTTTTAAGTTGGCACGTTAAATGTATGATGTATACAAGTTAGAATTAAAAATGGATCGCCATTATGAACCTACGCAATGATTGGACGCGTGAAGAAATCGAAGCTTTGTATGATCAGCCTTTTCTTGATCTCGTCTTTCAAGCGCAGACCGTACATCGCCAACATTTCCAAGCCAATACCATTCAAGTCAGCACTTTATTGTCGATTAAAACAGGAAAATGTCCTGAAGACTGTAAGTATTGTTCTCAGTCAGCACGTTATGACTCAAAACTTGAAGCTGAAAAGCGAATTGCTGTAGACAAAGTTATTTCAGAAGCCAAAGAAGCTTTAGCCTCAGGCTCATCTCGTTTTTGTATGGGTGCAGCTTGGCGTAACCCACATGAACGTGACATGCCTTATGTACTAGAAATGGTTAAAGAAGTGAAAGCTCTTGGTTTAGAGACTTGCATGACTTTAGGGATGCTGAATGAGTCTCAAGCTGGACGTTTAAAAGATGCAGGTTTAGATTATTACAACCATAACCTCGACACTTCACGCGAGTATTATTCACATATTATTAGTACACGTACCTTTGACGACCGTTTAAATACCTTAGAATATGTCCGTCAAGCAGGTATGAAAGTGTGTAGCGGTGGTATCGTTGGTCTAGGTGAAAAGAAAGAAGACCGTATTGGTTTATTGCAAGAGCTTGCAACCATGCCAATTCACCCAGAATCTGTGCCAATCAACATGTTGGTTCCAATTGAAGGCACGCCACTGGCAGATGTTGAAAAACTTGATGTGACGGAATGGATTCGTACCATTGCAGTTGCGCGCATTATCATGCCGCACAGCTATATCCGCCTATCTGCGGGTCGTGAAGCACTTTCTGACTCAGACCAAGCACTTGCATTTATGGCGGGTGCAAACTCATTGTTCTCGGGTGAGAAACTATTGACCACACCAAATGCAGGCGAAGGTAAAGATCGTCAACTGTTCACCAAATTAGGTTTAGTGGCAGAAAAGCCAAAACCAACAATGGCAGACCTTAGCTTAGATGCCATGGCAAGCTAATTCCCAAGATTTACTAAGCACAAAAAAGCCCCTTATTCAGTATGGGGCTTTTTTAATGTCTATCTATTTAACCTTCAGGCGACTGAGCAAAATTATGCGCAGTAATTAAAATACCGTAACTGGCATTCAGATAATCACCTTGGAAGATCTCATCTTCACCATTGGCATGCCGTACTATTAACGTTTGGCGAATCGCATCATAGTGAAAAGAATCAAAACACTCTTGATGCTGACACAGCCAGCTTAAGGTATCACTCAGATTATCATCGACAATATAAGTCTGTGCTTGAAATTTTTTAGTCATCATCTGTATACGCTAAACACTGTTATTCGGCTATTGTAAGCCGTTCTGAGTCAATTCAGTCAAACCAAGCCAAAAAAATACAGGCATTAAAAAGTGAGCCTACGCTCACTTTTCCTTAAGATGATTAGTCGGTTTTAGAATCACCGCACTTTCGGCATTCCATATGCTCCCCTATTTCAGTCATTTGTTCATATTCATAAACGTGGATGCAAAATAATTTTTTAAACAACTGAAGCATTTTTAACTCCTGTAAATGATTTTTTAAAAATTCGCTTCTTAAAATAGGTATATCTTCCTGAAATACCCACAACTCATATCTCATGAGCTATACACAGTTTTAAACATACTTTTTATAAATTTCAAGTGCCTTTTGTCGAATAACATCATAAAGTGATAAATGGTCATTTACTTTTTTAAATGATGCTTTTTATTTACTTATTGTTCTGCTTCACATCGCTTTTAAAAATGCGGCTGAGAATGAAACAATGCTTGATTTAAATTTGGATCAAGCTAGGATAAAAATACAATCAATGCTCAAAACAGATGTTTCGAGCAACCAATAAAGAGTTTGATAAAAAAGCAACGATAAGGATATTTATACATGCTTGGACGTATGATGTTTCAACCGCTATTAATTAGCAATCTTATTGATCACGCAGAACGCTACCATGCGGATACAGCCATTATTTCTAAAAATACAGACGGCAGTATCACTGAAACCAACTGGGCCAACGTCGCAGCCAATTCTAAGCGATTTGCCAATGTACTCGCAGGCTTAGGGCTTTTGCAAAGTGACCGCGTGGCGACCATCGCATGGAACAACCATCGTCACCTAGAATCATGGTATGCGATCTCTGGTAGTGGCTATATTTGCCATACCATCAACCCACGTTTATTTCCAGAACAACTGATTTTTATTATCAATGATGCCCAAGACCGTGTGGTGTTATTTGATAAAACCTTTGCGCCACTCATTGCTGCGGTGAAAGCCCATTTACCCCATGTAGAGCACTTTATTTGTTTAGATGCTGCAGATGACGCTATTACAGAAAAAATTGCCGATGTGAAATTTTATGATGACTTGGTCAGCAAAGAGTCTGAACAATTCACATGGCCAAGCTTTGATGAGCAAACAGCAAGCTCTTTGTGCTATACCTCAGGTACAACGGGAAATCCAAAAGGTGTGCTATATAGCCACCGCTCTACCATATTGCATAGTTTTGCCATCAGCCTACCTGATTCTCTTAATCTATCTGCAAATGACATCATGTTACCCGTAGTTCCGATGTTTCATGTCAATGCTTGGGGTACACCTTATGCAGCAGCTATGGTCGGTTGTACCGTTGTATTGCCAGGGCCAGGCTTAGATGGGCCAAGTTTAGTGAACATGATTGACACCTATAAAGTCACTGTGGCTTTGGGTGTACCCACCATTTGGCAAGGTTTATTGGCAGCAGCCAAACAAACAGGCAGTCAACTGGCAAGTATGAACCGTAACGTTGTCGGGGGTTCTGCATGTCCACCATCCATGTTAGCGGCCTTTAAAAATGAGTATAACTGTGACACCATCCATGCATGGGGCATGACCGAAACCAGCCCACTCGGTTCTGCCAACCAACTTAAAGCCAAACATCAACAGCTCTCTGAACAAGAACGTTTCAAGCTGCGCCTAGCTCAAGGTCGTCCGCCTTTTGGCGTGGATTTACGTCTTACTGATGAAGAAAAAGGCAACCATGAAATTGCCCGCGATGGTGAGCAGATTGGAAATCTACAAATTAAAGGGCACTGGATTATTGACAGTTACTTTGGTAAAGATGAATCCGCACTCACGACCGATGGCTGGTTTGACACAGGTGATATTGCAACCTTAGATGAAGACGGCTTCTTATGCATCAGTGACCGCTCTAAAGATTTAATTAAGTCTGGTGGCGAATGGATTTCATCGGTTGAACTTGAAAACCTTGCGATGGGACATTCAGATATTCTTATGGCAGCCGTTATTGCAGCTGAACATCCAAAATGGGATGAGCGTCCTATTGTCATCGCTGTGAAGAAACCCGATAGCACGGTCACTGAACAAGGTGTCTTAGACTACTATACGGACAAAATTGCGAAATGGCAGATCCCTGACCGTGTGATCTTTGTCGACAGTATTCCACTGAGCGGTACGGGTAAAATGCTAAAACGTGAACTCCGTGCTCAATATGGCCAAGTACTACTGGAACAAAATCCTGTTTAACGTTGTTTAAAATAAAAAGCCTGATCATATGGTCAGGCTTTTCTTTATGTTCGGATAGTTTAAATACCATCAATACAATTTATTTGAAAGCACGTCTAATAAAGACGCTTTAAAGACCTCACCATGCTTTAGATTTGGATAGATTAAAAATTTAGACTCTATGCCCTGCTGATCGAATATAGACAAAATTTCTCTATTTTTATTGATGCCATTTGCATCAAAATTAGCACTTTGCTGTGTTCCACTATGTGTTAAAAGATCACCTTCCATCAGCCATACATGTTTTTGTGGCTCTTTGACTAATTTTACTGTTCTAATTTTTTGCATCATGCGCTCATCTGCCCAAGAAAGTGATGGACTTGCAGCAAAGAAATGGCTGAAATAACGACCATCGAGCAAGCTATCAAGCACAAAAAGCCCTCCATAGGAATGCCCCCATAACGCTCTTTTTTGCGCATCCAGCTTTACATTCCGCTCAACCCAAGGGGCAATATCCTTCAAAATCACATTTCTAAAATCAGCACTTCCCCCGCTCATCCGCTCTGGATTTCTTGGGTCTTGAGCGGGTTTCCCCGTTAATAAATCTGCTGGAGTATAGTCAAGTGAACGAAAAGCTGTGGCAAATGGCAAATTGGTTTTATAACCAATGGCAACCAATACAGGGGCATCATTTTCATACAAAGACTTGAGTATTTCTTCCTTCAGATGGGACATCGCAGCGTTCCCATCCAGCATAAAGACCGATGCATAGGCGTTCTGCGTCTTCTGTACGGTCTTTGGAATACCTAACCAAACGCGATAAGTTTTATTTTGATCTGTAGTTGTAAATTTTTTGACTTTAAAACTGTAATACGCCGAGCCAATTTCAGCAATATTGGCAGGTAAAGGTTTCATTTCAGGTTTTGCATAAATACTTAAGCTGGCACCCAAAATCAACAACGAGCCAAAAATTTGCGAAAGCACAGTAGTAAAAATCTTTCTATAAAGATGAGTCATTTTTCGTATATACAGCCATGAGATACCGAAGCTTAACACACAATAATAGTTATCATTATCAATTAAGTAAATCTTAATCATCTCTCTGTCATGACGTACATCTCATCGATTAAAAGACTACATTTTCTTTGACCAAGCACTCCGAAAGATGATTTTTCCTTTTTATACGGATTCAACAAGTCTAGCAAATACCCTTCCAGCTTTTTTATCCCTAAAAAAAGCCACCGCACTATGAAAGTGCAATGGCTTTATCGACACAATCAAAAAACTTAAAGCTTTTTCCATGTCATGTTGCTCAAACCTTTCGCATCTTTTGCTGTGGCTTGTACCTTCATCTGATTTTTACCAGC